>JAKOGI010002161.1:0-25000 GCA_029747015.1 Carnegiea gigantea
ATATATATATATATATATATATATATATAATCCCTTTGTTTCCCTCGGCAAGCATGGTTATCAGTGGTGGAATATATTATTTTTCTTATAATATGGGGTGCCAATATTTCTCCAACGAAATGCCGTCTAGGAAATTTCACTATTTATATCATAGAATTTTTTTTGGGGGGGTCTTAAATGCGGTGACTTCAATGTTTCTGCTTATGGACACGCTGAATTTTGTATTTGGCTTTTCAAATATTTTTTTAACGCTTCTGGCTAAAAAAGGTTCATTTTCTCAACCTTTTTTATACATGCTAGCTAAATCAGAATATTTAGAAATAGCTGGTAAAGATTTAGTCAAAATATCTAGTAAAGATTTCGCCATTTGTATTGGCATTCAGTCGTCCATTGAAAACATATTTACAAAATGTGCGATTTGATCACAAGATATATTATATATTTTTAGCTGTTTACCTTTTTTTTGTTGCTACTTACCACTTACTGCTGAACTTTATAACCTCTTACTGCACCTTATCTCTAAATTTTCTTACTTGTCATTGTTCCTTATAGCTTCCTCCAATTATTACCAATGAAATGGACATGTCCCTTGACACGTACATTGACCACAATTGACTTTAAATTTTTATCCTCGGTTAAGTTTCTATACAAATTAAGCTAGGTGTCCTCGTAGATGAATGAAAGGACTGGTGTATTGACCGCGATGCTGGGTGAGAGTTACATCAAATGCTCGTGAGGACTTCAGCTAGTCATAAAAAATGAATTCTTAAATTATGATGTTGCCTATGGTTTATTTTTGGTCAAAAATAGCTCCCGTCTTTTTTTTTAACTCGTATTTCTCATTCGTCTTTTGGTCCACGTTGACAATTGCCACTCCACGCCTTTAATAATCGGTCACAGCATATTTCCCCTTTTTTTCATTATTTTTTAAGCCATTTTGCCCAAACATAAGAGCAAAGAAAAGAAAAAATGAAAAAAAGTTTTATTTCCCACCAAATTCACCAATGCAATACTCCTCCGTAGAAGGCATTTACCACATTATGCAATTCAATTCTTAAAATTCATCCCAATTTCAAAATTCAAGTTGAAGGCAAATAAACCCACATTACCATAAATGGAGAGATAGAGAGAGAGTCGAACCAAAAGAGGAGAGGGACTTTGAAAGAGTAGAGGATGCGACCAGGCTCGATAAATCCAGTTCGAAGGCCATGGAGGTCGCAGATAAAAACTGGCTGACATTTGTCCAAGCTTTTTTTTCTTCTTGGTCACTTCTCACAAATAAACATGACTTAAATTTGTTGAGCTCTAACAAAATATTTTCTTTTTAATCCCAACACTAAAAATCTCAATCCTAAAATTTGGAAATTTTTGGATCTGCTTTTGATTGTTTTAGATCTGGAAAATTTGAACTTTGATTACGTTTATTCATCCAATTTTGAAGTTTCAAATTTCACTACCACGAGTAAAAGTCAGAAACAAGGAGGAGGTTCAAAGCCAAGAGGATGACGGATTTGTTATCGAGCTTTACTCGATGGTTCATGCTTCCGCAACTAATTCAAGTGCAATTTCATCTGAGTATGCCACATTGGATACAATCAATACCCTCTTTCTGATTGCGACCAATAAATAAATCTCCTTGTAACTCTTTATCTCATCCGTGATTTTATCTTTTTACTCTTTGTGCTTGTAGTTTGCTTGTTTCAGCCATGTAGCTCGGCAACTAATGAAGCATAATTTCTAATTTTCTTTTTCTTTGCTCTTACATGTGAGCAAAACAGATCAAAAAAAAAAACAAAGCAAACCTACAGCAGCGCTGGTCACTAGTGGCCTGGTGTGGCAATTGTAAATATGGAATAAAAGGTGAGTGGCCTCAGGTTACTACTACTCAAGGGTGATGGTGTGCTAAAAAAGAAAATCATTACCCCTTCCTTGTCCTAAGCTCAGTTGAGAAGAGAGATTCTTGAGACGGCATCCTCCTCCTGATGGTTGGTTACTACTCAATGTTGATAGTGCCACAAAGGGAAATCCTAGACCAGCAGGGAGAGGTGGGCTGATTCTTGATGCAAGAGGAGGTTGGGTTTTAGGTTTCTCAGCAAACTTTGGGTGGACAATCTCGATAAGAGCTGTACTTTTAGCACTTCTCAAAGGTTTACAACGGGCCAAACAGAAGGAATGTCAAAAGTTACTAGTTCATATTGATTTAAAGGTCGTGTTGAAGAAGATGTCCTGTTCGTCCACCAAGAGCACAATCCATACCTTCTTGGTTAGAAATTGTTGGAATCTCATTCAGGTAGATGAATCGGCAGTGAAAGTAGTGCATTGCCATAGAGAAATGAGCGAAGTGTCAGACCATCTTGCGAATCTTGGGGTGAAGCAAAACGATAATATTTGTTTCTGTAACTCCCGCCCCTTTTCTATTAATGTTGTTGTCTTTTCAAATGATTGTATTAGTGCCGCTTGACCCAGGATGATCCCAGTCCAAGAATATTAAGGGCTCGACCCCTCATTTCTGACCCCAAAAAAAAAAAAAAAAACCCAAAAGGTGAGCTGCAAACTTTTTTTTTTAAAAAAAAAAAGGCTCACCACGAAAATAGGTGAATATTTATGCCTTGCGTTGGCCCCACGGCCCATTGGCTGGAATTGATATGTACTTTTTGAAGGATAAGTTTGAAGGATATTAAGTAACTATTTTTTTAATAAAATCTATTTATCTTGTCATCATTAAGAATATAAAAAGAAATTCCTATAGGTAAAAGAAGTAAAATAAAAGTTGGCTGATACAGGCATACTTAAGGCATATTCTTTTCAATTTAAAAATATTTATTGGTGTTTATTGTTGAAAGTTACTTAAAGTTATTGAAAGTCACTTATGGTTGTTGAAAATTGTTGAATGATATTGAATGTCTTGTGTAACTATTGCTTGATTTTGTGTAGGTAAAAAATAAATGTATACATTTTTTAGTATATATGTATACACCACAATAATTACTTATAAATAAATAATTAATTTTTTGATTGAAAATAAATATATATATTTATGAGTTGTATACTATACGATAAGTTTTTATTATGAATAATTTTATGCATTGTGTACAATTTTTAATGGATATACATAATATATGCATAATTTCATAGTTTAGTTTAACGTAGTGGTAAAATAGTTAACAATTTTGTGTCGAACTCTTTATACTTCAATTGAAACAAAATAATTTTTCTTTGTTGTCAGATGTAATAAAATTTATAATTAATCAGCAATTGAAAATACTTGTAACTAGTGCTACACGAAAGTTGGACTACAATGCTACACTGTGCAATTCTAGGAATAAACTTTATAGCACAATGTCAGCATAAGTTCATACATGGACTGCACAATTTATGACTTCTTTCTAACTTGTTATAGAATTCCAAATATTGTTGTTTAGGGGGGCGCGAGATAGAGGAGTGTAAAAATTAAGCATGGGGCTTGGGTTGATAATGTCACATATGACGAAGTATAATATAATATTTATTGAAAGTAATAGGAGAAGGGAAAAGTTCACCTATGTCGGTCTAGTTTGGTACATCATTAATTTTTATGAGAATTAATGTAATTAGGAAACAAATTTCATTAATTTTAACTGGATTCTTATAATAATTCTACAATTTCAGTGAAATAATGGTACTTTATTTAATTCAATAATACAATATTTATTTTTCCAAAACAGTATGAGTTTAACAATTAGAATAATATCCATATTTATATTTATGTTATTAATAAAATAAGGTTAATTTTGTTATTGATAAACAATTAAGGGATTTGTATTTAATGCATTCTAATCCATTAAGCAATTTTAGAAGCACTCAAAGGTGCTAAAGGCACTTGCATTGCTTGGATCATCGTCCAAAAGAGAGGCTTACGATCCAAAATATCATTTACATCAGTGATCCAAATGGTTCGCTCCGCGGTCTGGCTTCCTGCGATAATCTGCTTACAACTTTCTTTTCACTTTTCTTTCGGCAAGCATATTAATGAATAGTATACAATAAAAGGCTAAAATTAATTCAATTTGTTTAAATGTGGGTCTATGAGCAATATTTTATTTAGTGATCGAAGTTGGTGATCCATGTGATGCAGAAGGGAGAAAAAAAGTTAGATTGTAGGATGATGTAGAAGGTGCAAGCCCCTACTTGTGATCCAAAAATACGGATTGCCATTGTAAGTTACTAAAAGTTGCTGGATAGTATTGAATATTGTTGAGAATCACTGAAAGTTGTTGAATATTGACGACAAATAGTTATACTAAGTTGAAAAAACGGGCCCTTAGATATTCAACTTGTTGTTATATTGCCTTCTTCAAAGATGTGTTTGAAGTCAACCCTAACATATTGGTCCAGCGACATCTGAATATCTTGTATAACAATTTGAATTTGCCATAGTATTGCAATCTTACCATAAATAAAATGAACAACAATTTCGTAGCCTCCCTCTTCCTCAATGTACTTAAAGCCCCTGCCTACAACGTCCTTGATACGATCTCGTGTTCTTGTTACTTCTGTGACTCCTTTGAGAACAATCCTAGCTCCTGATACTATGGCAGATTTAGATCCATAAAAAATTAATTAGGTTGGGAATCGGGATTGATATACGAAATACACAACTAGCTGTGTTAACTAGGTTTCTCATAGCCTTGCTATCATAAACCTATAAGCAACCAATCAAATACAAGTTGGTTAAAGTAATTTTGTACCTGTTGCCCTTAAGTAAGATTTCAAATTCGGGTCTTTCGAATGGAGAAAATATATAATGGGAGAGCTCTATCATTTCTTACATCGACCCTGGTTCAAGCTCAAGCTCAACGAAGGTCTTAAGATCTTTTTCTCTTAAAAAAAAGCCTCAAAGGCAACATTAAAACATCGAAAAAAGAAAATAAATATACTTGCATAAGTCTACTTATATCTCAAGTCGGTTATTCCTTGATTGAGATCTGGAGTCACGAAGTCTGCTGTGCAATTAACCCAAATATGGCAACTTGATAGAGCTTACACAATTATATCCTCTCCCTACAATTCAAATCAATTTTGGAACAATTTTAATTTCAAGGATATATATATATATATATATATATATATATATATATATATATATATATATATGCGTGTGTGTATATATACATACATACACACACACATATACATATATATATGAGTGTGCATGTGTGTGCGTGTGTGTGTGTATATATATATATCTGTGTGTGTGTATATATATACACACATATATGTATATAAATATATATATATACACACACACACACACACACATATGTGTGTGTATATACATATATATATATATATATATATATATATATATATATATATATATATATATCAATGTATCTATGTATGTATGTATGTATTCTCTACATATATATATACATATATATCTTATATATATATGTAATTATATATATACTATATATATATCTATAGATTATCTACACACACACACATACACACCCACACACACACACATATCACATACATATACATGTAACATATATATTATATATAATATATATATATTATAGACACACACGCACACACCACACACACACACACACGCACACACACAGACGATACATACATACATACATAATACACATACATCATAAATAAAATATATATATAATATAATATATAATATATATATATTATATAATATATATATTCAATAATATATATACACACACACACCCCACACCCCTATATAATATATATATATATATTATATAATATACATATATATATGATCTATATTAATATATATATATTATATATTATCTATACTAGATATATATAGGTCGATAGATACATGCACACACACACACCACACAACACAACACACCACACACACACACACCACATATATAATACACACCACACACACACCACATATATGTATATTATATATATATATATGTATATTATATATATATATATTATATATATATATCATATTATCACATACATTACATTAATTTATACATATTCATATCATATATATAATATATACATATATTATATAATATTATATACATACATGCCATTCTATATATCGATATATATATATATATATATAGATATATCTATATATATATTATGTATATTATATATCTATATGTATATATATATTATATATATGTTATATATATATATAATACATATGTCCTATATATATATATACTCTATATATATAGATATATATATATATATATATATATATATATACACACACACACACATACACACCCACACATATATATTATATATATATATATATGCATGAATGTATGTATGTATCTATATATGTAAGTATGTATACATTTTGAAAATGCCAAACTTTCATAAGGGAAGTTTGAACATTAATACTGGGTATTTGATAAACATTCTGAAGACCATGTTTGGAAGCAAATGTAGGGAACCAAAGAAAGAAAGGAATATTTGTACGAAGCCGTTCCATGTCTGAAATCCACTCCTTTTTAATGGATTCCATGAGGGAACGATCCATTTGTTCGAACCAAGTTCGTAAAGAGGTATTTGGAACTGAGTAATAATCAGCTTTGATCATATCCCAGTCAATTTGGAAATTTGTGGAAAAAATACCATTAATGGAAGCTCTAATTCCAGATGTAGTCGGAGATGGAGGATCAATAATGGGCTCTGGTATAGGATTATGAAACCTATAACGAGTCAAATTGTCGAAATGTTCAGAAGAGGAAGCAACATCTGAAAATGATCGTCTATAATTGGATGGATAAGAATGGTCAGGAGTTTCTTTGATAGAGAAAGAAGGAAATTTAAGAAGAATTCTGCCATCAGATTCTTCTACAATTTCGTCAATATCTCTTCGTTCAATTTGTAAGGAAGGTTGAGGCTCGTGGAGCTCAAGCTCATCTGGGGGAGTTATTTCATCCCATTTGAGTAATTTTGGAGTGAAGACAGTGGGTTTCTCGTCTTCAATTTGAATAAAATTGTTTCTTGGGAATTGGAAGGCAGAGGGTTTAAAAACCTTGTATTCAAATTTGTACTCATAAGTCGAAAGTAAATACGATACATAACAACGAAATTTTTGAAATCCAAAAATTCATTGCCTTGTATATGAACATCAAGTTTGAGGGCTTCTGTTGTCATAGGACAGGTTAAATCAACCATAAAATCAGGATAACAATTGAAAAATATAGGACTTTAGCAAATGTTAGTTTGAATAACTGCAAGTAAAGAAGATTTGTATTTACGTAATCTTTTATCACGTAAAGCCATGTAAATGGGAGCATTAATACCTTTTCGTACCAAAGGCTTAATGGCTACTTGAACTAAACCAATATGCATAAATCGATATTTTGCTTGTAAATGTAAATTAATAGCATTTTGTTTAAGCATGTCAATGGTTTGTAAACCATTTTGTAAACTAATGACTTCTTCATGCGTTTTGCAAGAATATGCTTTAATGAAATCAAATGTACCAATTTTGTAAATGGTGTCTAACTCTATTCTAGGGAGAGACCAATTTGCATAATTGTCAGGGATAGGAGCCCTAAATAAAGGTAAGGTTCTTTGTTCATTAGAATTAACGATGTTACCCTGGTTACTATCAGATTTGAAAGACAACATACGCCTTAATCTAGATGCCATGATTATGTATGGATTCAAATCTCTATGCGCAGACAGGTGTATAACGGGACCACCACCGGGAGCAAAAGGAGTAAAAAGAGAGTGAAAAAGAAGCATCTTCAAGCTTTCTAAATATTTCTCTCAGCTTTCTTCAACAAAACTTTCTAGTTTTAAGTTATCCTTTGTACTTCTACATTTCGAAGTTTCCAACATTTCCAAGTTCAACAATTTCTGTAAGTTCTTTGTATTACATTTCTATCAGTGTTTACCTGTTACTCTGTACATTTCAATAAACTTGAAGTAACATTTCTGTTTCCATTTCTGGTCCATTTCTTAATTTTTAACGATCCTGTATCCAGTTGGTATCAGAGCCAGATTGATTGCATATACTTTCATTTAGAAGTTGTGCTTAGGTGTGTGTTTGCATCTCTGTGTTCATAGAGCTGTGTCGTGCATACAGTGGTGTCCCTAGCGTTGGTCAGCCAAGGAAAATCCGTTGGTCAGCCGTGTGAAGGTGGTCCCGGTGGTGGTCCCGTTATACACCTGTCTGCGCATAGAGATTTGAATACATACATAATCATGGCGTCTAGATTAAGGCGTATGTTATCTTTCCGATCTGATAGTAACCAGGGTAACATCGTTAATTCTAATGAACAAAGAACCTTACCTTTATTTAGGGCTCCTAGCCCAGACAATTATGCAAATTGGTCTCTCCCTAGAATAGAGTTAGACACCATTTACAAAATTGGCACATTTGATTTCATTAAAGCATATTCTTGCAAAACGCATGAAGAAGTCATTAGTTTACAAAATGGTTTACAAACTATTGACATGCTTAAACAAAATGCTGTTAATTTACATTTACAAGCAAAATATCGATTTATGCATATTGGTTTAGTACAAGTAGCCATTAAACCTTTGGTAAGAAAAGGTATTAATGCTCCCATTTACATGGCTTTACGTGACAAAAGATTACGTAAATACAAATCTTCATTACTTGCTGTTATTCAAACTAACATTTGCAAAGGTCCTATATTTTTCAATTGCTATCCTGATTTTATGGTTGATTTAACCTGTCCTATGACAACAGAAGCCCTCAAGCTTGATGTTCATATACAAGGTAATGAATTTTTGGATTTCAAAAATTTCGTTGTTATGTATCGTATTTATTTTCGACTTATGAGTACAAATTTAAATACAAGGTTTTTAAACCCTCTTCCTTCCAATTCCCAAGAAACAATTTTACTTCAAATTGAAGATGAGAAACCCACTGTCTTCACTCCAAAATTACTCAAATGGGATGAAATAACTCTCCCAGATGAGCTTGAGCTCCACGAGCCTCAACCTTCCTTACAAATTGAACGAAGAGATATTGACGAAATTGTAGAAGAATCTGATGGCAGAATTCTTCTTAAATTTCGTTCTTTCTCTATGAAAGAAACTCCTGACCATTCTTATCCATCCAATTATAGACGATCATTTTTAGATGTTGCTTCCTCTTCTGAACATTTCGACAATTCAACTCGTTATAGGTTTCGTAATCCTATACCTGAACCCATTATTGATCCTCCATCTCCGACTACATCTGGAATTGGAGCTTCAATTAATGGTATTTCTTTCAAAAATTTCCAAATCGACTCGGATATGATCAAAGCTGATTATTACTCAGTTCCAAATACCTCTTTGCGAACTTGGTTTGAACAAATGGATCATTCCCTCATGGAATCCATTAAGAAGGAATGGATTTCAGACATGGAACGTCTTCGTACAAATATTCCTTTCTTTCTTTGGTTCCCTGCATTTGCTTCCAAACATGATCTTCAGAATGTTTATCAAATACCCAGTATTAATGTTCAAACTTCCCTTATGAAAGTTTGGCATTTTCAAAATGGTTCTAGTGTCTCCTCTGTCCATCCCCCTGCAGATGATCTTAAGCTTCTGCACAAAGGTGACACCATTCTGGCGACACCTTTTCGCAAAGGCCGGGAGGGGAGTGAGGTAGTCAAACTTGATGACCTAAAAAGGTTCATCAACAAGCCAATTATACAAACACTATCCTTCAAACAATTGCTGAACAGCTTAACCAAGTTTTAGCCCAAATTGCTGAAAACAAGCGTAACCAAATGATCCATACCAAGCAAGAACCTAAAGATGAAGGTTCTCCACCTTTTTTCAAAACAGATACTATTCCAAAACCCAGATTAGAAGCCTTTCATAAACAAACAGAATCCTCCAATAATCATTACCTCAAACTCATTTCTGACAAACTCACGACTCTTGAGTTAGCTTCTTCCAAACCCTCAACATCTTGCATAGACAAAACTTGTCAAAAGATCCAAGATGAGTCTTCCACTAGTGATGAGTCCAGTGATGACTCAGAAGAGAGTCATGACATTCAGAAACAAGAAGGTCATGATACTCTGCAAACCATTGACAACATCCTTGATGAACCAACCACAATTAACAAACTTCACAATTGGTCTAGAGGTCCAGGAAAGAATTTCTATCCTAGGCCAACTCCACCTGATATTCAATATGAAGAACGTGGATCCTTTGCCTCATCTATTTTTGATGGCAGATCCATTCATCAATGGAATATCGATGGCAAGGCTGAACATGAAATCCTTTCCACAGTCCAAGAAATGTGGATGGCACATAATGCTTACAAAACACAGGGTCATAGTGACACCAACATAGCAGTTGCCCTAGTAATAGGTTTTACAGGACAACTTAAGTCTTGGTGGGATAATACCTTTACCACAGAACAAAGACAAGCCATCCTAATGCACAAAAAGATAGTAAGGAACCCTACCACAGGACTTGAAGAAGAACAAGATGATTGTGTGCAAACTCTTTTGCATACAATTACTCTTCATTTCCTTGGTAACCCAAAAGAAGAGCAAGCAGTTGCTAAAACAATTCTCATCAATTTAAGATGTCCTTCCTTGATAGATTATAGATGGTATAAGGATGTCTTTCTTACAAATGTTCTTAAACGGGAAGACAATACCCAATATTTCTGGAAAGAAAGATTTATTGCAGGATTACCAAATTTATTTGGTGAAAGAATCCTCAATAAACTTCGACAGAATTTTGGCACAAATGATATCCCGTTTGGATTATTAAAATTTGGTCAATTATTTGGTATTGTCAAAACTGAAGCTTTAAGTCTTTGTAATGAGATTAAGCTTCAATCCAAATATGGGAATGAGCGAACCCAATCTAAAAAGGAGATGGGTACGTTCTGTGAAGCTTTCGGAATTACAAAGATTATGGCTCCTTCTATGGCCCGTAAAAAGGCCCAGAAGAAACAAAAGCCCAAACCAAGACAGCCCTTTGCTCAATCCAAACCTTTTGTCAAAAAGAAACCAAACCAGTTTCAAAAAAGAAAAGGTCTGCTAAGGACCAAAAGCCCATTGTCTGTTACAAATGTGGCAAAATAGGCCACAAGGCTCCTCAATGCAAAACAGAACAAAAGATTAATGAGTTGTTTTCAGAAGATCCAGAACTCAAACAAAAACTTCTAGCACTCCTCA
This sequence comes from Carnegiea gigantea, assembly GCA_029747015.1. NCBI lineage: Eukaryota > Viridiplantae > Streptophyta > Magnoliopsida > Caryophyllales > Cactaceae > Carnegiea > Carnegiea gigantea. The sequence continues at coordinate 11,184 of JAKOGI010002161.1, forward strand.
TTAAGGAACCCTCAGGGTCTGAAAGTGAAGACAACTATTATGGATCCAGTGATGATTCAGAATATGAGTCTTCACCAATTAAGACTCTTAATGTCATTTCCTCCAAATCCAAAAAAGAATTCCTTATGGAGTTAATAGGACAAATCCCTGACCTCGATGTCAAAAAAGATTATCTTCAACGCCTCAAAGATTTAATCCTTGAAGAAGAAGATAAACCAAAATTTGATTTTGGACCTTCTTCGTCCTTCAATCAAATCTTTGAGAATTATCCTATTCCAAATCCTTTCCAACCTGTCACTACAAAACAATTACAAACTGAGCTTAACGAACTCAAAAGTCAAGTTCGTATCCTCAAATCTGATGTCATCCTCCTCAAAACAAAAGATTTAGAGATTGATGCAAAAATATCAATGCTGGAGTCTCTAAAAGCAAATCCTCCTCTTCCTCTACCTGACTTACATTCCTCTGAAATATCAGAAGTTGATATTCCTCAAACTCAATTTTTACAAACAATTTCCCGTATTACCTTTCAAAAATGGTACTCTATAGTCAATTTAGTTGTTGATGACTTCTCTATGAATGTCATCGCTCTAATTGACAGTGGAGCAGATCAAAATTGCCTTAGAGAAGGAGTTGTTCCTACTAAGTACTGTGAGCGTTCAAATGAACAGCTTGTCAGTGCTAGTGGTGATCCTTTACATATTCGTTACAAATTAGAAAAAGGATATATTCGTAATAACAATTACTGTTTCAAAAATGTGTTTCTTGTTATTAGCAATATCACAAATGATTTGATTTTAGGTACTCCTTTCTTGACACAAATCTACCCCTTTACCGTTTCAGAAAGTGGTATTCATATAAAGGTTTTGGGAAATCCCATTACATTTTACTTCCTAACCTCCACTCACCAAAGGAAGGTTATGGAACTACAATCCTCTTCAATTTTTAAACAAATCAATTATCTTCAGTCAAGGAATGTCATGCCATTTGGTCTCAAAAGTGCTCCCCTTTATGGAAGGCTTAGGAAGAAACCTCAGCCTTGGTCACAAGAGCACACCGCCATTGTTAAACAAATTAAGGAACGCATTAAGTCCCTACCATGTCTGCATATTCCCAATCCCTCTGCATACATGATTGTAGAAACTGATGCATCTGACATAGGTTATGGTGGCATTTTAAAGCAACAATTATCATCGCATAACCAAGAACAACTAGTTAGATATCCTTCAGGTTTATGGATCGGTGCACAAAAGAATTACTCTACAATTAAAAAAGAAATTTTATCCATTATTCTCTGTGTTACAAAATTTCAGGATGATTTTATTTCAAAAAATTTCTTTTCAGAATAGATTGCAAATCTGCAAAAGAAATTTTACAAAAAGATGTCAAAAACCTGGTTTCCAAACAAATTTTTGCCTGATGGCAAGCAATCCTTTCCGCATCTGATATTGAATTCCTCAAAGGAGACCCAAATGCTTTATATGATTTCCTTACAAGAAAAGTCTTGCAAGGAAAGATTAACACACAAATCTCTCTTGCAGAATTCAACATGAATAGAAACAAACTAGGAAAAAGCATTCGAAGAGCAGAAGATTATCAAATTACTATCCCTACAAAATTACCTCTTCAAAACCAATTCCAAACCCTAGCCAATTATCCACCCTTACCATACAAAACCGTGGTCTCTCGACCAACTACCAAGCCAACCAGTGACAATTCCTACACTATTCGGTACACAGAACATTTGTGCCTAACTACTCACAAAACCATACCAACCATTGACATTTTAAAACCTTTGGTCAAAAAAATCTTTGGCAATCTTCATTTCGCCACTGACCATACACAAAAAACCCAACAGTTTTATGAGCTAATCTTAGTAGATACTCATTCTGCTGATATTAGCCATACCCATGACAAAACCAACCCAAACCACATCCTCTTTTCCAAATGTATTATTCGACAAGTTCTCAGTGCTCAGCAATGGAAAGATCCGTTTGAAGAACGCCACTTTTCTGTACCGTTTGCCCCACAAACCTACAATTACAATGATTATAGAATGGCTTGGTACCGAGCCTTTCTATATTTACCTGAAATCCATTCTTGGTTCTTTAATTTTCATGACAATTGTCCCTTACAATTTCCTATTTGGTTTTACTACTGGTGGACTTGGTTCGGATGTTCACTATCTGTATTACCTTTAGAAGACCAAGGCGGATGGGACTTTTGGGACAAGAACATGTCCTCTCTGGATGCGTATACAAAAGAACTACAATTCTTTCGGATATTCAACATTGCCTGGAATTTTAGCTGGGAATACAGACTTCAGAATTACTTGAAGAATGCATTTCCTTTATCCCTGGTCTGGGTTTACAAAGTTAAATGGTGGCCTGAATTCAAAACACAATTATGTGGTAGTGAAAATGTGGAGCACTACTGTCGTACCAAATCCAAGAAATTCACACTCCACAATCTCCATACATTTGAAGCAAAAACATACATTGGACCTTCTACTCCTAGAAAGAAAGAAAGTCCGTCATCATCAACAAGAACAAAGAACAAGGGTCTCTCCCAAAAGGAGAAAGAAGTTCTTGAATATCTCAAAGATGACCCTCAGATGAGACAAATATTTTTACAAAAAATTCTGGACAAGGCCAATGACTTTGATGAAGTCAGTTCAACAGCTTCAAACAACAACAAAAATAATGACATGTACCAGGATTCACAAGATCCGTATGAATTATGAATATGACAAAGGCTGGCAAAGGTCACATGACCTTTGGCAAAATGCAAAAGCCAAATAATACAAAAGAGCCTGCAAGGGTCATTTGGCCCTTGGCAAAAGTAAAGGCCATTCGTACTAACGAATCTTTTCTTTTGCAGCTTTCAACAAAATACACTGTTCATCTATAGTGACCACTGGACAAAAAGCAAACAGTTGTAATGATAAGGATGATGTACTCATCCTCCCATTACGTGTCCAAGACAAAAGGAATATGCTTTATAAAAAACGATTACTCACCTTTTCAGTACATGATGGCCGACAAAGAGCATTACTTTTGAGGTCCGAACAAATTACAATGATGAAGGGCGCTCTTCATCTCTTTAAGGGGTGCTCGTCAAGTGAAGAAGGCAGGAGTGGAAGAGGGGAGGAAAAGTGAAAAAGAAGCATCTTCAAGCTTTCTAAATATTTCTCTCAGCTTTCTCAACAAAACTTTCTAGTTTTAAGTTATCCTTTGTACTTCTACATTTCGGAAGTTCCAAATTTCCAAGTTCAACATTTCATGTAAGTCTTTGTATTACATTTCTATCAGTGTGACATGTTATCTGTACATTTCCATAAACTTGATAGTAACATTTCTGTTTCCCTTTTGGTTCCATTTTAAAAACCTTTGGTCAAAAAAATTTTGGCCCAATAGTCATTTCGCCACTGACCATACACAAAAAAAATCAACATGAAAGAACTAACCAGAAAAAGCATCGAAGAGCAGAAGATATCAAATTACTATCCAGTACAAAAATTACCTCTTCAGAACAATGCCAAACCTCTAGCCAATTATCCACCTTACCATACAAAAAACCGTGGTCTCTCGACCCAACTTACCAAGACCAACCATTGAAAACATCCTTGATGAACCAACCACAATTAACAAGCTTCACAATTGGTCTAGAGGGCCGGAAAGAATTTCTATCCTAGGCCAACTCCACCTGATATTCAATATGAAGAACGTGGATCCTTTGCCTCATCTAGTTTTTGATGGCAGATCATTCATCAATGGAATATCGATGGAAAGGGCGGAACTGAAATCCTTTCCACAGTCCAAGAAATGTGGATGGCACATAATGCTTACAAAACACGTGGTCATAGTGACACCAACATAGCAGTTGCCCTAGTAATAGGTTTTACAGGACAACTTACGTCTTGTGGGATAGTACCTTTACCACAGAACAAGAAGACAAGCCATCCTAACGCACAAAAAGATAGTAAGGAACCCTACCACAGGACTTGAAGAGAAGAACAAGAGATTGTGTGTCAAACTCTTTGCATTAAATTACTCTTCATTTCCTTGGTAACCCAAAAGAAGAGCAAGCCGTTGCTAAAACAATTCTCATCATTTAAGATGTCCTTCCTAACAGATTATAGATGGTAAAGATGTCTTTCTTACAACTGTTCTTAACGGGAGACAATACCAAGATTTCTGGAAAGAAAGATTTATTGCAGGATTACCAAAATTTATTTGGTGAAAGAATCCTCAATAAATTCGACAGAATTTTGCACTAATGATATCCCGTTTGGATTATTAAATTTGGTCAATTATTTTGGTATTGTCAAAACCTGAAGCCTTTAAGTCTTGTATGAGATTAAGCTTCAATCCAAATATGGGAATGACGCGAAACCCAATCTCAAAAAGGAGATGGGTACGGTTCTGTGAAGCTTTTGGAATTACAAAGATTAGGGCTCCTTCTACGGCCCGTAAAAAGGCCCAGAAGAAACAAAAGCCCAAACCAAGACAGCCCTTTGCTCAATCCAAACCTTTTATCAAAAAAGAAACCAAACCAGTTTCAAAAAAGAAAAGGTCTGCTAAGAACCAGAAGCCCATTGTCTGTTACAAATGTGGCAAAATAGGCCACAAGGCTCCTCAATGCAAAACAGAACAAAAGATTAATGAGTTGTTTTCAGAAGATCCAGAACTTAAACAAAAACTTCTAGCACTCCTCATTAAGGAACCCTCAGGGTCTGAGAGTGAACATAACTACTATGCTGAATCCAGTAATGATTCAGAATATGAGTCTTCACCAATTAAGACTCTTAATGTCATTTCCTCCAAATCCAAAAAAGAATTCCTTATTGAGTTAATAGGACAAATCCCTGACCTCGATGTCAAAAAATATTATCTTCAACGCCTCAAAGATTTAATCCTTGAAGAAGAAGATAAACCAAAATTTGATTTTGGACCTTCTTCGTCCTTCAATCAAATCTTTGAGAATTATCCTATTCCAAATCCTTTCCAACCCGTCACTACAAAACAATTACAAACTGAGCTTAACGAACTCAAAAGTCAAGTTTGTATCCTCAAATCTGATGTCATCCTCCTCAAAACAAAAGATTTAGAGATTGATGCAAAAATATCAATGCTGGAGTCTCTAAAAGCAAATCCTCCTCTTCCTCTACCTAATTTACATTCCTCAGAAATATCAGAAGTTGATATTCCTCAAACTCAATTTTTACAAACAATATCCCGTATTACCTTTCAAAAATGGTACTCTATAGTCAACTTAGTTGTTGATGACTTCTCTATGAATGTCATCGCTCTAATTGACAGTGGAGCAGATCAAAATTGCCTTAGAGAAGGAGTTGTTCCTACCAAGTACTGTGAGCATTCAAATGAACAGCTTGTCAGTGCTAGTGGTGATCCTTTACATATTCGTTACAAATTAGAAAAAGGATATATTCGTAATAACAATTACTGTTTCAAAAATGTGTTTCTTGTTATTAGCAATATCACAAATGATTTGATTTTAGGTACTCCTTTCTTGACACAAATCTACCCCTTTACCATTTCAGAAAGTGGTATTCATACAAAGATTTTGGGAAATCCCATTACATTTTACTTCCTTACCTCCACTCACCAAAGGAAGGTTATGGAACTACAATCCTCTTCAATTTTTAAACAAATCAATTATCTTCAGTCAAGGAATGTCATGCCATTTGGTCTCAAAAGTGCTCCCCTTTATGGAAGGCTTAGGAAGAAACCTCAGCCTTGGTCACAAGAGCACACCGCCATTGTTAAACAAATTAAGGAACGCATTAAGTCCCTACCATGTCTGCATATTCCCAACCCCTCTGCATACATGATTGTAGAAACTGATGCATCTGACATAGGTTATGGTGGCATTTTAAAGCAACAATTATCATCGCATAACCAAGAACAACTAGTTAGATATCCTTCAGGTTTATGGATCGGTGCACAAAAGAATTACTCTACAATTAAAAAAGAAATTTTATCCATTATTCTCTGTGTTACAAAATTTCAGGATGATTTGTATTTCAAAAAAAATTCTTTTCAGAATAGATTGCAAATCTGCAAAAGAAATTTTACAAAAAGATGTCAAAAACCTGGTTTCCAAACAAATTTTTGCCCGATGGCAAGCAATCCTTTCCGCATCTGATATTGAATTCCTCAAAGGAGACCCAAATGCTTTATATGATTTCCTTACAAGAAAAGTCTTGCAAGGAAAGATTAACACATAAATCTCTCTTGCAGAATTCAACATGAATAGAAACAAACCAGGAAAAAGCATTCGAAGAGTAGAAGATTATCAAATTACTATCCCTACAAAATTACCTCTTCAAAACCAATTCCAAACCCTAGCCAATTATCCACCCTTACCACACAAAACCGTGGTCTCTCGACCAACTACCAAGCCAACCAGTGACAATTCCTACACTATTCGGTACACAAAACATTTGTGCCTAACTACTCACAAAACCATACCAACCACTGACATTTTAAAACCTTTGGTCAAAAAAATCTTTGCCAATCTTCATTTCGCCACTGACCATACACAAAAAACCCAACAGTTTTATGAGCTAATCTTAGTAGATACTCATTCTGCTGATATTAGCCATACCCATGACAAAACCAACCCAAACCACATCCTCTTTTCCAAATGTATTATTCGATAAGTTCTCAGTGCTCAGCAATGGAAAGATCCGTTCGAAGAACGCCACTTTTCTGTACCATTTGCCCCACAAACCTACAATTACAATGATTATAGAATGGCTTGGTACCGAGCCTTTCTATATTTACCTGAAACCCATTCTTGGTTCTTTAATTTTCATGACAATTGTCCCTTCCAATTTCCTATTTGGTTTTACTACTGGTGGACTTGGTTCGGATGTTCACTATCTGTATTACCTTTAGAAGCCCAAGGCAGATGGGACTTTTGGGACAAGAATATGTCCTCTCTGGATGCGTATACAAAAGAACTACAATTCTTTCGGGTATTCAACATTGCCTGGATTTTTAGCTGGGAATACAGACTTCAGAATTACTTAAAGAACGCATTTCCTCTATCCCTGGTCCGGGTTTACAAAGTTAAATGGTGGCCTGAATTCAAAACACAATTATGTGGTAGTGAAAATGTGGAGCACTACTGTCGTACCAAATCCAAGAAATTCACACTCCACAATCTCCATACATTTGAAGCAAAAACATACATTGGACCTTCTACTCCTAGAAAGAAAGAAAGTCCGTCATCATCAACAAGAACAAAGAACAAGGGTCTCTCCCAAAAGGAGAAAGAAGTTCTTGAATATCTCAAAGATGACCCTCAGATGAGACAAATATTTTTACAAAAAATTCTGGACAAGGCCAATGACTTTGATGAAGTCAGTTCAACAGCTTCAAACAACAACAAAAATAATGACATGTACCAGGATTCACAAGATCCGTATGAATTATGAATATGACAAAGGCTGGCAAAGGTCACATGACCTTTGGCAAAATGCAAAAGCCAAATAATACAAAAGAGCCTGCAAGGGTCATTTAGCCCTTGGCAAAAGTAAAGGCCATTCGTACTAACGAATCTTTTCTTTTGCAGCTTTCGACAAAATACACTGTTCATCTACAGTGACCCACTGACAAAAAGCAAACAGTGTAATGATAAGGATGATGACTCATCCTTCATTACGTGTCCAAGACAAAAGGAATCTGCTTTATAAAACGATTACTCACCTTTTCAGTACATGATGGCCGACAAAGAGCATCTACTTTTGAGGTCCAAACAAATTTACAATGATGAAGGGCGCTCTTCTATCTCTATTTAAGGGGTGCTCGTCAAGTGAAGAAGGCAGGAGTGGAAGGAGGGAGAGGAGAGTGAAAAAGAAGCATCTTCAAGCTTTCTAAATATTTCTCTCAGCTTTCTTCAACAAAACTTTCTAGTTTTAAGTTATCCTTTGTACTTCTACATTTCGAAGTTTCCAACATTTCCAAGTTCAACAATTTCTGTAAGTTCTTTGTATTACATTTCTATCAGTGTTTACCTGTTACTCTGTACATTTCAATAAACTTGAAGTAACATTTCTGTTTCCATTTCTGGTCCATTTTAAAACCTTTGGTCAAAAAAATCTTTGGCAATCTTCATTTCGCCACTGACCATACACAAAAAACTCAACATGAATAGAACTAAACCAGGAAAAAGCATTCGAAGAGCAGAAGATTATCAAATTACTATCCCTACAAAATTACCTCTTCAGAACCAATTCCAAACCCTAGCCAATTATCCACCCTTACCATACAAAACCGTGGTCTCTCGACCAACTACCAAGCCAACCATTGACAACATCCTTGATGAACCAACCACAATTAACAAGCTTCACAATTGGTCTAGAGGTCCGGAAAAGAATTTCTATCCTAGGCCAACTCCACCTGATATTCAATATGAAGAACGTGGATCCTTTGCCTCATCTAGTTTTGATGGCAGATCCATTCATCAATGGAATATCAATGGAAAGGCGGAACATGAAATCCTTTCCACAGTCCAAGAAATGTGGATGGCACATAATGCTTACAAAACACAAGGTCATAGTGACACCAACATAGCAGTTGCCCTAGTAATAGGTTTTACAGGTCAACTTAAGTCTTGGTGGGATAATACCTTTACCACAGAACAAAGACAAGCCATCCTAACGCACAAAAAGATAGTAAGGAACCCTACCACAGGACTTGAAGAAGAACAAGATGATTGTGTGTAAACTCTTTTGCATACAATTACTCTTCATTTCCTTGGTAACCCAAAAGAAGAGCAAGCCGTGGCTAAAACAATTCTCATCAATTTAAGATGTCCTTCCCTAACAGATTATAGATGGTATAAGGATGTCTTTCTTACAAATGTTCTTAAACGGGAAGACAATACCCAAGATTTCTGGAAAGAAAGATTTATTGCAGGATTACCAAATTTATTTGGTGAAAGAATCCTCAATAAATTTCGACAGAATTTTGGCACTAATGATATCCCGTTTGGATTATTAACATTTGGTCAATTATTTGGTATTGTCAAAACTGAAGCTTTAAGTCTTTGTAATGAGATTAAGCTTCAATCCAAATATGGGAATGAGCGAACCCAATCTAAAAAGGAGATGGGTACGTTCTGTGAAGCTTTTAGAATTACAAAGATTATGGCTCCTTCTACGGCCCGTAAAAAGGCCCAGAAGAAACAAAAGCCCAAACTGAGACAGCCCTTTGCTCAATCCAAACCTTTTATCAAAAAAGAAACCAAACCAGTTTCAAAAAAGAAAAGGTCTGCTAAGAACCAGAAGCCCATTGTCTGTTACAAATGTGGCAAAATAGGCCACAAGGCTCCTCAATGCAAAACAGAACAAAATATTAATGAGTTGTTTTCAGAAGATCCAGAACTCAAACAAAAACTTCTAGCACTCCTCATTAAGGAACCCTCAGGGTTTGAGAGTGAAGATAACTACTATGCTGAATCCAGTAATGATTCAGAATATGAGTCTTCACCAATTAAGACTCTCAATGTCATTTCCTCCAAATCCAAAAAAAGAATTCCTTATTGAGTTAATAGGATAAATCCCTGACCTCGATGTTAAAAAAGATTATCCTCAACGCCTCAAAGATTTAATCCTTGAAGAAGAAGATAAACCAAAATTTGATTTTGGACCTTCTTCGTCCTTCAATCAAATCTTTGAGAATTATCCTATTCCAAATCCTTTCCAACCCGTCACTACAAAACAATTACAAACTGAGCTTAACGAACTCAAAAGTCAAGTTCGTATCCTCAAATCTGATGTCATGCCATTTGGTCTCAAAAGTGCTCCCCTTTATGGAAGGCTTAGGAAGAAACCTCAGCCTTGGTCACAAGAGCACACCGCCATTGTTAAACAAATTAAGGAACGCATTAAATCCCTACCAGGTCTGCATATTCCCTATCCTTCTGCATTCATGATTGTAGAAACTGATGCATCTGACATAGGTTATGGTGGCATTTTAAAGCAACAATTATCATCGCATAACCAAGAACAACTAGTTAGATATCCTTCAGGTTTATGGATCGGTGCACAAAAGAATTACTCTACAATTAAAAAAGAAATTTTATCCATTATTCTCTGTGTTCATAGAGCTGTGTCTTGCATACAGTGGTGTCCCTAGCGTTGGTCAGCCAAGGAAAATCTGTTGGTCAGCCGTGTGAAGGTGGTCCCAGTGGTGGTCCCGTTATACACCTGTCTGCGCATAGAGATTTGAATCCATACATAATCATGGCATCTAGATTAAGGCGTATGTTGTCTTTCAAATCTGATAGTAACCAGGGTAACATCGTTAACTCTAATGAACAAAGAACCTTACCTATCTTTAGGGCTCCTAGCCCAGACAATTATGCAAATTGGTCTCTCCCTAGAATAGAGTTAGACACCATTTACAAAATTGGCACGTTTGATTTCATTAAAGCATATTCTTGCAAAACGTATGAAGAAGTCATTAGTTTACAAAATGGTTTACAAACTATTGACATGCTTAAACAAAATGCTATTAATTTGCATTTACAAGCGAAATATCGATTTATGCATATTGGTTTAGTACAAGTGGCCATTAAACCTTTGGTAAGAAAAGGTATTAATGCTCCCATTTACATGGCTTTACGTGACAAAAGATTGCGAAAATACAAATCTTCATTACTTGCTGTTATTCAAACAAACATTTGCAAAGGTCCTATATTTTTCAATTGTTATCCTGATTTTATGGTTGATTTAACCTGTCCTATGACAATAGAAGCTCTCAAATTAGATGTTCATATACAAGGTAACGAATTTTTGGACTTCAAAAATTTCGTTGTTATGTATCGTATTTACTTTCGACTTATGAGTACAAATTTGAATACAAGGTTTTTAAACCCTCTTCCTTCCAATTCCCAAGAAACAATTTTACTTCAAATTGAAGACGAGAAATCCACTGTCTTCACTCCAAAATTACTCAAATGGGATGAAATAACTCTCCCAGATGAGCTTGAGCTCCACGAGCCTCAACCTTCCTTACAAATTGAACGAAAAGATATTGACGAAATTGTAGAAGAATCTGATGGCAGAATTCTTCTTAAATTTTGTTCTTTCTCTATCAAAGAAACTCCTGACCATTCTTATCCATCCAATTATAGACGATCATTTTCAGATGTTGCTTCCTCTTCTGAACATTTCGAAGTTTCCAACATTTCCAAGTTCAACAATTTCTGTAAGTTCTTTGTATTACATTTCTATCAGTGTTTACCTGTTACTCTGTACATTTCAATAAACTTGAAGTAACATTTCTGTTTCCATTTCTGGTCCATTTCTTAATTTTTAACGATCCTGTATCCAGTTGGTATCAGAGCCAGATTGATTGCATATACTTTCATTTAGAAGTTGTGCTTAGGTGTGTGTTTGCATCTCTGTGTTCATAGAGCTGTGTCGTGCATACAGTGGTGTCCCTAGCGTTGGTCAGCCAAGGAAAATCCGTTGGTCAGCCGTGTGAAGGTGGTCCCGGTGGTGGTCCCGTTATACACCTGTCTGCGCATAGAGATTTGAATGCGTACAAAATCATGGCCTCTAGATTAAGGCGTATGTTGTCTTTCAGATCTGATAGTAACCAGGGTAACATCGTTAACTCTAATGAACAAAGAACCTTACCTTTATTTAGGGCTCCTAGCCCAGACAATTATGCAAATTGGTCTCTCCCTAGAATAGAGTTAGACACCATTTGCAAAATTGGCACGTTTGATTTCACTAAAGCATATTCTTGCAAAACGCATGAAGAAGTCATTAGTTTACAAAATGGTTTACAAACTATTGACATGCTTAAACAAAATGCTATTAATTTACATTTACAAGCAAAATATCGATTTATGCATATTGGTTTAGTACAAGTAGCCATTAAACCTTTGGTACGAAAAGGTATTAATGCTCCCATTTGCATGGCTTTACGTGACAAAAGATTACGTAAATACAAATCTTCTTTACTTGCAGTTATCCAAACTAACATTTGCAAAGGTCCTATATTTTTCAATTGCTATCCTGATTTTATGGTTGATTTAACCTGTCCTATGACAACAGAAGCCCTCAAGCTTGATGTTCATATACAAGGCAATGAATTTTTGGATTTCAAAAATTTCGTTGTTATATATCGAATTTATTTTCGACTTATGAGTACAAATTTAAATACAAGGTTTTTAAACCCTCTTCCTTCCAATTCTCAAGAAACAATTTTACTTCAAATTGAAGACGAAAAACCTACTGTCTTCACTCCAAAATTACTCAAATGGGATGAAATAACTCTCCCAGATGAGCTTGAGCTCCACGAGCCCCAACCTTCCTTTCAAATTGAAAGAAGAGATATTGACGAAATTGTAGAAGAATCTGATGGCAGAATTCTTCTTAAATTTCGTTCTTTCTCTATCAAAGAAACTTCTTACCATTCTTATCCATCCAATTATAGACGATCATTTTCAGATGTTGCTTCCTCTTCTGAACATTTCGAAGTTTCCAACATTTCCAAGTTCAACAATTTCTGTAAGTTCTTTGTATTACATTTCTATTAGTGTTTACCTGTTACTCTGTACATTTCAATAAACTTGAAGTGACATTTCTGTTTCCATTTCTGGTCCATTTCTTAATTTTTAACGATTTGAAGCTGTTGAATTGACTTCATCAGAGTCATTGGCCTTGTCCAGAATTTTTTGTAAAAATATTTGTCTCATCTGAGGGTCATCTTTGAGATATTCAAGAACTTTTTCTCCTTTTGGGAGAGACCCTTGTTCTTTGTTCTTGTTGATGATGACAGACTTTCTTTCTTTCTAGGAGTAGAAGGTCCAACGTATGTTTTTGCTTCAAATGTATGGAGATTGTGGAGTGTGAATTTCTTGGATTTGATACGACAGTAGTGCTCCACATTTTCACTACCACATAATTGTGTTTTGAATTCAGGCCACCATTTAACTTTGTAAACCCGGACCAGGGATAAAGGAAATGCGTTCTTCAAGTAATTCTGAAGTCTGTATTCCCAGCTAAAAATCCAGGCAATGTTGAATATCCGAAAGAATTGTAGTTCTTTTGTATACGTATCCAGAGAGGACATGTTCTTGTCCCAAAAGTCCCATCCGCCTTGGGCTTCTAAAGGTAATACAGATAGTGAACATCCGAACCAAGTCCACCAGTAGTAAAACCAAATAGGAAATTGTAAGGGACAATTGTCATGAAAATTAAAGACCCAAGAATGGGTTTCAGGTAAATATAGAAAGGCTCGGTACCAAGCCGTTCTATAATCATTGTAATTGTAGGTTTGTGGGGCAAATGGTACAGAAAAGTGGCGTTCTTCGAACGGATCTTTCCATTGCTGAGCACTGAGAACTTGTCGAATAATACATTTGGAAAAGAGGATGTGGAAAGGATTGCTTGCCATCGGGCAAAAATTTGTTTGGAAACCAGGTTTTTGACATCTTTTTGTAAAATTTCTTTTGCAGATTTGCAATCTATTCTGAAAAGAAATTTTTTGAAATACAAATCATCCTGAAATTTTGTAACACAGAGAGATTTGTGTGTTAATCTTTCCTTGTAAGACTTTTCTTGTAAGGAAATCATATAAAGCATTTGGGTCTCCTTTGAGGAATTCAATATCAGATGCGGAAAGGATTGTAGTTCCATAATCTTGCTTTGGTGAGTGGAGGTTAGGAAGTAAAATGTAATGGGATTTCCCAAAACCTTTGTATGAATACCACATTCTGAAACGGTAAAGGGGTAGATTTGTGTCAAGAAAGGAGTACCTAAAATCAAA
>JAKOGI010002161.1:30000-32500 GCA_029747015.1 Carnegiea gigantea
CAAAAGCAAAGAAGTGACTCCCTTACACCCTATGATTTGCCCCCTCATTTCCCAATATCAAGATGTCTTTCCACAAGATTTACCCCCTGGCCTCCCAGCAATCCGAGGTATTGAGCACCCAATTGACCTCATTCCCGGTACCTCACTTCCCAACAAAGCGACCTATAGATGCAACCCTCAAGAGACCAAAGAACTTTAAAGACAAGTTGATGAGTTATTGGCTAGAGGTTATATAAGAGAGAGCATGAGTCCTTGCTTGGTTCCAGCTTTGTTAGTACCCAAGAAAGATGGAACTTTTCACATGTGTGTGGATAGTACAGCAAAAATCAATATTACCATCAAGTATAGGTATCCTATACCAAGACTTGATGATATACTTGATGACCTCCATGGCTCTTCTATCTTCTCCAAGATTGACTTGAGAAGTGGTTATCACCAAATCCGCATGAAAGAGGGAGATGAGTGAAAGACGGCATTTAAGACAAAGGGGGGGTTTACGAGTGGCAAGTGATACCTTTCGGCCTCTCTAATGCCCTAGCATGTTTATGAGACTAATGAATGACGTCTTGAGGCCTTTTCGTGGAAGGTTTGTGGTGGTCTATCTCGATGATATTTTGGTTTACTCCAAGAACCAAGAGGACCATTTACATCATTTAGAAGAAGTTTTCAAGGTTCTAAGAGCTCAAAGGCTCTTTGGTAAGTTGGAAAAATGTGAGTTCTTTTCACCTCAAGTCACCTTTTTGGGGTATGTTGTCTCTAAGGATGGAATCTGCCATTAAGTCGTGGCCTACTCCTACTTCTATCACTGAAGTCAGGAGCTTTTATGGCTTATCATCTTTTATGGCTTAGCATCTTTTTATAGGAGGTTCATCAAAGGGTTTAGCACCCTCACGACCCCCATCACCGAGTGTATGACGAAGGGAACATTCGAGTGGACGAAGGCTGCCCATGATGCCTTTGAGAAGCTCAAAACCAAATTATGTGAGGCCTCGGTGTTAGCCCTCCCTGACTTTGACAAGCTCTTTGAAGTTGATTGTGATGCAAGTGGAGTGGGTGTAGGGGCTGTCCTTATGCAAGATCAATGCCCCATTACCTATTTTAGTGAGAAGCTCAATGGTTCAAGGAAGAACTACTCAACTTACGACAAGGAGTTCTATGCATTCGTGAGAGCTCTTGATCATTAGTCACATTACTTAAGGCCAAAACAATTTGTCCTTCATTTAGATCATAAGGCCTTAAAGTACTTGAGTGGCCAACATAAGCTCAATCCAAAACATGCTAAGGCCCTCATTGGTGAGCAAAACAGAAATGGAATCGAATCAGGACTTGATACCTGGGGGGTTGAGAATGGGACTTGAATCCTGAAGTCAAATGTTTAGTGAATAAACTAAAATGAAATAGAATCAAATTCCAAACCTTACTGTTTGGCTAATAACTATGGAATGGAATCAAATATGTTTTATTTTTTATAATATTATATGCCATTGTAATTTTCTTTTAATAGTTATTATTTGACTTTGCCAAAAAAAAAAAAAAAAGCTTGTAACCTTATTTCATAACCATTTCCATTTATTTTGATTTTATTTTATTTTATTGTAAATAACTATTTTGTAATTTTTTAACAATTAACCAAATAAAATTAAATGTTAAAACCAAACCCAGATCAAATGTTACCCAAAGCCCAAATCTCAGCCCTTCCAGTGCTTCTTTCTCTCTCTAACCTCCTCTATCTTCAACCTATGCTCCCTCCAAAACCCAGAAGCTATCATCCGTCTGCCATTGTCAATTTTCATGCTTCACGTCGGCAACCCTTCAATGACCAAGTGTGGTCAAGCAACTCAACGATGGTGCCACCACTGCTCGACAAGCTGGCCTTCACCCCACCACCCTCTGTACGCCGATCCCAAAACACCGATGATATACCGAGCAAACCCCAGCAAATCCAGGCCGCCGAGGAGCCTCTATCGGCTGTGGCATTTCAGCTGGCATTGGTGGGGATGCCATAGACAATAGGGTGTCCGACGGTGGCCATGGGGCACCATTTTTCTCTCCTCCTATTTTAGGTTTTGCGAAGAATACTGATGAATGTTGGACAATTATTATTTTGTGAGTCATTTTTCCTTTTTTAAAATAAAATAAGTTCATTCCTGGGGATGGGAACTTGAAACCCCCCAAGGAAGGGAGGGTTCAAGTTCTTTAATTTTGAGGGGAACTTGAAACCTTCAGATTTCAAGTCCCTTACCCCAAAATCTCTCACTAAACACAAGGTAAGGAACTTGAAAAGGAAAGGATTCAAGTTCCATTCCTTTTTTCTTAACAAACAAACCCTAAATGGGTTGAGTTCTTGCAAAGCTTCTCATTTGTGGCCAAACATAAGGAGGGAAGCACAGAAGGGGAGCACTAATGTTATGGTGGATGCACTATCAGGGCGGCATTCTCTCTTGGCCGTGATGGAAGCAAGGGTTCTAGGCTTCCAATTCATTTGTGAGCTCTACTAAGA
>JAKOGI010002161.1:37500-135392 GCA_029747015.1 Carnegiea gigantea
GTGAACAATGTTTCATTGAATTATTATGATTGTGATAAATGTTGACCAAATGAAGGGTACGTTGAGCTCAAAATCTAGATTTGAGCTTATTTTAATCTTTTCTATTGATACTCAAATTTCTATCCAAGCTATTGAAATTGTTTTACTGGTAAAAAATGTCAATTGAATTGTTTCAATGGTGAAAATGTTGGCTAAATTGTTGGGGCAATGATAAATGTTTACCAATTGAAGGACTATTGAGCTTAGTTTAGTCTTGCCTATTGTCAAGTTTCAATCCAAACTGCTGAAATCAGATTTTACACCTAAATTGCCACTGGCAATATCATCAAAAGAGTTAAAAGAGAAAAATTAAACTTCCTTTCGTATCAAAATGGAAATCTTTTCCTCCATCAGGGTGAAACTGATTTTCTTTGTAAAATAATTTTCCGTTCTTTACTATACCAAGCAACAAAATATTGAAAAATAATTCTTGGGAATATCACTTTCCCCTGACCATGTATTACCCGAAAGTCAAAATTCTTTCAAAGGATGTCTCTTTTTCTGGAGTAAAAGATGCATTTTTTTCATTAAATCACTCAAGTACATCAATCCTTGACAACTCAACAAAGGTACGAGCAAATTACATAACTAATGATTAACAAGAGGAACATATGATCATTTGCATATGTCAAAATTCTTTGCATGTGGGAGAATTTCACCCAACAATGTACCAATCTCTAGCCCTTTAGCCTTGGTTGCTTTCAAAAAGCTTGTAACTTTCAAGTTATCTCCTTGAATCCACACCCTTATCCATCCCTTAGTCATTGCTCCCTTCACAGCATGAAGAATCATTCTGATCTCTGCTACTTCTATTGGGGTCACCACCTCATCCCATCCATTTGTCACCTTTACTAGTATATTCTGTCAGAAAAAATGGGTGTAAATCAGTGGCAGGGGAATGAGAACCGGAGTTGTGCTATGGGAGTACCACTGCCTTGAAAGCGATTTCAGCTTGACTTCGGTGCAAATCAAAAACAGTCATTCGCTCCCCAAGATTTACATAGCTAGCGTGCTGAATGCGCACTCGCGGCCAGAAGCTTGGAATACACAAAACTACACTTGCCCGGAACAGAGTGGAAAACAGTAGGAAGGAGAAAAAGAGAAGAGAAGAGAGGAGATACTTGGTGTGGTTTGAAGGTGCAGGAAAGGAGGCTATATATACTAGAAGTTAAGCTGCTGCTGGTGAGGAAAAGAAGGAACTTGTTGGTGCAAAGTATTTTCTTGGATAATCACTTAATACATATGGTGCAGAGTGTATTCTTGGCTACAAATCAGGAACATCACTCTTTCTATTAAAAACCAGGTCAACTAACCATTAATGAGAAAAATCTACAACCAACGGACCAAAAATGTTATAGAAATTTTTTCCCAATAATTAGCAGATGAGGCTCGAGGCCCACAGCCCATGCCGAGTCGTGGCCGGCCAGCCCGGACAGGACCGGGCGTGTGGGCGGAGCGCGCGTGTGTGATGTTTACCCACACTCCACACCCCCACCAAAACCCAGCCCAATGTTTATTTTTAATAGACCCAAAGTAGAACGGTAAACATACCGCTCCGACTCCCAAAACTATCAATGTGGAACAAAAGGAGATGGGAAAACAAAGGAGCTAGAGTATGTCATTTACACACAACAATCCCTTACTAATGGCATAGGGACTAGCGAAGAGAAGATCTGGGTAAAGGAAGGATTAGACATTTAAGCATCAATATTTTTCGATTGAATTGATACGTAGTGAAGTAGGGCGACAATCGTATCTATCGAGTGAATGAATCTTGAACTTGATAAACCCACTTGAAAGACCCTAATTGAGACCCCCCCAACCCGCATCAACCCTTATGGTCACTATGTATTCTGTGATACACTTGTGTGTTTTAAGGTCATACGCACACCTCAGGTCTCACAAGTACTCTAGAGAGACAGCCCAGAGCCTCTCATAGAAGGCGGCCACACCTTCACACTTACATAGGTAATTCCATTATGTCCATCTCAACATAGACTACCATAATCATGGTATGGAATTATTAAGAGTAACACTTTGCTCAACCTCACACATATCAATTGGTGAATCCATCAACTGCGTCTCAGTAGCACCAGCCCAATGGGCTATGGATCTATTAAGAAAATAAGAGCTCAACCTCTCAAAAGCACTACTATACGCCACAGGGATGGAGATGTAGTGAAATATTAAGACCAATATGGCTTCGTTTGACCACAAGTAGGTATCCACCATATTACCGCAATCCATGGGCTTCAGTCTCATCCCCCTCGAAGTCTTGAGAACTATTCGCCTGGTCAAGCCCTTGGTCAGTGGATCTACTTAATCTCTCTCGAATCTCACATATTCCAAGGAGATGACACTATGTTTTAGCATCTGTTTCACAATACTATGTTTGATGCAAATGTGTCTCTTCTTTCCATGTACACGCTGTTATGTGTAACTCCGATAGCTGCCTGCGAATCACAATGAAGGGAAATAGTCGTAGGTTGCCTCCCCTAGAGTGGTATGTCTGCTAGTAGATTTTTCAGTCATTCTGCTTCTTGACCTGCCAACTCAAGAGTAATGAATTCAACTTTATGGTGGAATGAGCTATATAAGTCTGCTTGGCAAACTTCCGTGAAATAGCTCCTCCACCTAAGGTAAATGCATAACCACTAGTAGAACTAACTTTATCATTATCAGAGACCCAGATTACATCACAAAATCCTTATAACATAGCAGGAAATTTACTAAAATGCAAACACCAGTCCATAGTGCTTCTCAAGTACTTAAGCAAATGAAATAATGCATCCCAATGTTCTTTACTAGGGTTATGAGTATAACGACTTAGCCGACTAGTAGCATAAGCAATGTCAGGTTGAGTATAGTTCATGAGAAACATTACACTCCCTACGATTTTAGCATACTCACTTTGGGAGACACTAGGCCCTTTATTCTTTTTAAGATGTACGCTACGGTCATAAAGAGTTCTCACAGGATGCACATCAAAACAGTTAAATTTCTTCAACACTGTCTTAATGTAATGAGATTGATACAGAGAAAAACCATCATTAGTCTTTCTAATCTTAATTCCTAGGATTACATCAGCTTCACCCATGTCCTTCATTTCATAATGAGAAGACAACAATTTTTTCATCTCATTAACAACATGCATATTAGTGCCAAATATCAACATGTCATCCACATATAGACATATTATCACATAATTTGAACCTATTACCTTTAAATACACACAGGAATCAGAGGTGTTCACAATAAAGTCATTTTGTACTACTGTGCTATTTTCATACCACTGTTTAGGAGCTTGCTTAAGGTCGTAAAGAGATTTTCTAAGCTTGCATAGTTTATTCTCCTATTCAGGAATTGTACAACCCTCGGGTTGAATCATATAAATCTCTTCCTCTAGGTTACCATTAAGGAATGTTGTTTTCACATCCATCTAATGCACAACAAGAAAATGGATGGTAGCTAAGGTGACTAAAGTTCTAATGGTAGCCATCTTAGTCATAGGAGAATATGTGCCGAAATAGTCAAGCCCCTTTTCTTGCTTAAATCCCCTTATCACCAGTCTGGCTTTATATTTATCAATAGAACTATCAGGTCTTAACTTCCTGAAGTTACTACTAATGGGCTTCGAACCTTTAGGTTGTTTAACCAACTCCAAGTTTGATTAGATACTAGGGAATCTAACTTGCTTTTAATGGCTTCTTTCTAGAAACCAACATCTATAGATCTCATAGCCTCTTCATAGGTTTTTGGATCTTCTTCGATGAAGAAAGCAGATATTATTTCATCATACAAGAAATTAACATTAAAGTCTTCAATTAAAAAATTAGTAAGGAAGTCAGGATCGAAACTAGTCTCAACTCTGGGTCTCTTACTCCTCCTAGGTTCATCAACTAAGATTCGAACACCAAAACTAGGGGCAAACAAAGGTACATTATCATACACATATATGGTTTCATGCATAGTAGTAGAATCATTCTTTTTCGAAGGAAATACATGCTCAAAAAATTCTACATCCCTAGACTCATTAATAGAGAAGCCATTCAATGACATGAATCTGTATGCAACACTATTTTAGGCATAACCAATAAACATAGAATTGAAGGTTTTAGGACCTATGTTTTCCCATTTGAAATCAGGTAGGAGAACTTTAGCCAAACACCCCTACACCCTTAAGAAACTCAAATTAGGAGCGTAGCCTTTCCACAATTCATAAGGTGTTTGGTCTAACTTCTTATAGGGTACTCTATTAAGGAAATAGCAAGCAGATAAAACAGCTTCCCCCCGCATATTGTCAGGAAGTCCCGAACTCAAAAGCACGGCATTCATTATTTGTTTAAGAGTTCTATTTTTGTGTTCGGCTGTCCCATTTTGTTAGGGAGTACGGGGTGCACTAACCTTATGCACTATGCTATTTTTCTCGCAAAAGGCTGTCAGGGAGTTAGTCTCATATTCTCCACCCCTATCGGTTTTAAGTCTCTTAATCTTTTAGTCTAGTTGATTTTCTACCTCTGTTTTGTATTTTAAAAATATTTCCCCATTCTCATTTTTGGATCTAAGGAGGCAAACATTGGTATATCTGGAGTAGTCATCTACAAAGTTGATGTAATACCTTTTCCCTCCCTTATTGGCTGTGTTCATGAAGTCAGCTAAGTTTGAATATACTAGTTCTAGTAATGTTGTTTGTCAGCTATTAATCGACTTAAAGGGCTTTTTGGCATATTTTGCTTCTACGCACGCAAAGCATTGGGTGAAATTTTCAACATTCACAGCAGGTATAAGTTTCGTATTTTTGAGTTGTTTAATGGACGTAAAATTAACATGGCCTAGCCTACCACACCACAAATCAATAAACTTAGTAATATAAGCAGAACTTGAAGCATTCTCATTCATAGTCTTAGAAGTAAGATTAAGTATAAACAAGCTTTCATTCAGGTATCCCTTCCCAACAAAGGCCCCATTATGAGAGATAATAACTTTTTCATCTCCAAGAACAGTTTTCAATCCAACCTTGTTGAGAAGTATACCAGAAACTAAGTTTCTACAAAGGGAAGGCACATACAGCATGTTGCTTAAAGACAGTAATTAGCCAGAAGTAAATTTGAGAAGAATCTTTCCTTTCTCTATAACTCTAGCTGTCGTAGAGTTTCCCAAATAGATGCATTCACCATCTATCATGTCTTTGAAGTCCTATATAAGCTTTTTGTTGGTGCAGAAGTGCCTTAAAGTTCTAGTATCGTAGATCCATTCAGTATTTTTGTGACAAGGTTTACCCCTTCGACCGCTGCACAGATGATTTCTACATACGTTTTTAGCAACGTTAGCCTAGGTTATAGGTTTTCAGTTTAGCTGTGATTTCCTTTTGCGAAGTGGACACTGGTGTACTTTATACGCCGGCTTGCCACAGACATAGCACAACCTCTTTGACTTTTGGATCTTATTACTAAACTTGTTCTGCTGCTTAGCATAGTGCGGCTTATGATTCTTCTTACCTTTACCTTTAAACCTGCCTCCATTTGTAGGCACAGCAGATTTAACTAGGTTAACTTTAGAACAATTTGAAGAGAGAGAGTTCATCCTATCTTTCAAGCGATTAGCTTCTTCAGTTCTCATGTGGCTATCAGTTCCTGTAGAGTCAGATCTTTCTTCTTATGTTTTAGCTGGTTCCTGTAGTCATTCTAGGATGGTGGAAATTTCTCGATCAGCACATTGGCTTGTAGAATCTCATACATCTTCATGTTCTCAATTAGAACTTCTGCACTCAGGTTCTCATAAACATGAACTTGTTCTATGATTAGCTTGTCATAAGTAATCTGAAAATGCAGCCATCCACCGGCACATATTTCTTCTTTCCAACGTCGTTAGCTCCATACTTGACCTCCAATTTCTCCCAAATAATCTCGATAGATTTGAAGGTAACAAATAAATCGAACAAGGGGCTAGTCATATGATTGTAATAGATGCCCCCTGACCGTTTTGGTATCTTTCTTGAATTTTGTCAAGGTAGTCTCATCAGCAATCTTGCTTTTATCTTTAACTGAGCCATTAGGAAAGTAGGAGAGGTTTCAGATGCATTATTCTCTTCAAGTAGGTCATAGAACAACATATAATCTGCTTCTAACTGTCCAAAGAAAATCAGAAGCTTTTGGGACCAACGTTTATAGTTGGTTCCATCTAAAGGTTTGAGTTTTGAGAGATTTGGGAGAGCTTTACTAATAGAGGGAGCCATTGATTTGCGTATGATAGAGAAATCGCTTTCAAATTATCATAAAAATTACTTGTAAATCAATGGCAGGGGAATGGGAACCGGAGTTGTGCCGTGGGAGTACCATTGCCTTGAAAGCGATTTCGACTCAACCTTGGTGCAAATTAACAATAACCGTTCGCTCCCCAAGGATTACATAGCTAACTTGCTGAACACATGTGCTCGCGGCTAGAAGCTTGGAATACACAAAATCACACTTGCTAAGAACAGAGAGGAGAACAGTTGGAAGGAGAGAAAGAGAAAAGAAGAAACGATATACTTCGTGTGGTTTGAAGGTGCAGGGAAGGAGACTATTTATACTAGAAGTGGAACTGCTGCTGGTGTGGAAAAGAAAGAACTTGCATGGTACAGAGTATTTTCTTGGCTGCAAAGCAGGATGATCACTTAACTTATGTAGTGCAGAGTCTATTCCTGGCTACAAATCAGGAACATCACTCTTTCTGCTAAAAATCAGCTCAACTTGCCGTTAATGAGATAAATCTACAGCCAATTGACCAAAAATGTTAAAAAACTTTTTCTCCAAAACGTTAGCATATGAGGCCCAAGGCCCACACTGCACCACAACTGGCCCAAACTGAGCAGACAACACACTTATGCATGTGTGGTATTTACCCTTACCCCACACCCCCACCAAAACCAAGCCCAATGTTTATTCAATAGGCCTAAAGTAGGAAAGTAAACATAATCCCCACTCTAATTCTCAAACTATCAACGTGGGACAAAAGGAGATGGGAAAACAAAGGAGTTAGAATATGCCATTTACATGCAATATATTCCTTTGGTTGTTTCTGGCCACCCACCGCCACACCATCCTATAACACAACACGCCCGATCAATATATAATTTGACCGAGCATACGAATAAGTGGTGGTCTTAACTTGTGATTTCCCTTCCATTTTGTATGCGCGATCTCATATTGAGTGATCTTGGCTTTGAACGCAGAAAAATCAGTTTCATCTCTAATTTCTTAGATATGCTAAATATGATAAATTTTCTATTATCTTTCAGTGACAAACATTATTGTCAACTAAAGTGGATATGTAAAGGAGAAGCTCACTTCGTATATAATGTTGTGTTTATTAAAGGATACAATGTCATTGAGAATTTACTAACCATTTGCAAAATTGTCTTCCTTTATAAACTATTTTCCTTTAAAATAAGAAGTGATCAAAATAGCATCACTAGTCGATCTTTTAAAAGACTAGAAAATTCTCAATTCAAAAGATAAGTGGCAAACATTCGGATAATAATTTACAGCCTAGAACTTCATAAATTTGGGGCTGGAAATCACAGAATTTTACTTTATGATTCATGAACTAGGTATGCATTGATGAGATAAAGAGCATTGGTAAAAATGTATTTACCATATTTAGTTTGTACTCCTAAGGGCATGCTCTTTTTTTGAGTAAATTGCGAGTGTGGAATGGGAAGAAATTGACTTGGGTGGGAATGAATGAAACAGAGGGGGAATGAGTGATTTTTTTTTTTTTTTGGCAGGAGTGGGATGAAATAGAATGGAATAAAGTGGAATGGAGTGGGAATGAATAGAATAGAGTGAGAGAAAGATGGATTTATTGATATCAAGGCGTTCGAAAAAGTGGGAGGAAATGAGAGGGAGTGGAAAGAAGTGAAAATGATTTGTGTTTATCTTTTACAAATGAGAAAGAATTAAAATAAGCGAGAAGAAGTGAAAAGAAATAGAATGGCAGTGGGAGCCAAAATTTTTCATGAAAAGAACAAGCCCTAACAAGGTACATAGCTAACTTTTTTGTTTCGCATTAAAATAAAATAAGATAAAATAAACAAATTTAAGTTATGACAATTAATTCGTTGTTTTTGGGTTGAGGCATAAGTGTCAGTACATGACAAGGGAACAGATGAAACAAGTGTGAAATCTATTGTAATGACATTGCAATGATAACAAGTTCAAAACAAAACATTGCTATCTTTGGTATTTGAATTGATTTTTTTTGTGTTCTTTTTCTAATGACAATTAAAGTTCATATCCTATATAAGGTATAGTTCAGAATTAAGGATGGTAATGAGAATGGTCAAGAATTCATCATACATAATTATCCTATCTGTATGAGTGAAAAAGATGGTTTACTCGAAAATTGATTTCGTGTGATGAATTATTAGACTTTATAATAGCCTAACCCTAAATTATGTTCATTTATTTAATTACCTCATGTTAAAGATTTTCTCAAATTTATTTATCGCATTTAATTATCCCGATGGAAAAAAAAATTATTTGGGCCCTCACTTTGCAATTCGGGTTTTATTTATTTATTTAATTATTAACAAAAACTTTGGAAGAATTGATCGTAGGCCCTAACAACTTTAATCTAAGTAATTTATTTTTTTTCTGTAACATTATAAAAATTTAAATTTGAGTAAGCAAAAACATCATCGTTACGAAGTGTTTTATTCCCGAATCCAACTTTCTTCAGCGCAATTTGAAGCCCAACATGTTTGCTTTCTTAACTTAATTAATTATCATGATTAAGCTTAACCATGGTTAGCTAAAAAGTCATTTTAAAGATAAAAACTCAGCCAAGTTGATTTGATTAGTCAAAAAACACAACCCAATCCAAAACCCATATTATCTCTCCTTTCTCTCTCTATCACGCCAGCCCCCTCCCCCAGCTGGCTTTTGGTGTTTTCCAGCCAGTTTTCAACCAGCCCCAGTTGTCTCCGACCCCAATGACATCCTAGTACCACTAATCACTATCCTCCATCATCAAAACTACTAACCATCACCTCCATCTCTACTTTTATCAAGCTTAAAGTGAGTAACCTTAATCTTGATCTTGTTGGTTTTGATTTTTATCTTAATTTTGATTCTTGCTTTGATGTTTTTGATTGTTGATCATGATGTTTTGATAAGAAATAAGAGTTATATTGATGTTGATCATGGCAGAGTTGAGTTGGGAGCATGTTAGGGTTAGGGTTATTGATAATCATGCAAACTTTAAGCGGGAAGTTTGTTTTTCTTGGATTCTTGTATTTGATTTGCTAGTTTTAATCTCTAATAATGTTATGAGAATGTTCTTGGTGATCTTGGATGAAGTAGAAGTTGGCCAAAAGTTAGGGTTTATTGATTATGCAAGGGTTTAACATTCCTTTGATAGCAAGCATGTTATTAGTGTATATTTGATTGAAAAATGATCTTTGATGTGCATGATTTTGAAGTGAAATTAAGTGTGATGGTTTTGAGGTGATGGTAAGGACCAAAGCCTTATTACATGACTTTAACTGTGATTTTGGGTGGGGAATTGTGTGAAAAGAAAGGAGAAAACCTTGACAGTGAAGACTGGAAAATTTTAGAAAATAGGGCAAGTTTTGTAATTAAATTGGTAATTATCAACTAATTGAAAACTATAATTTTTGGTGGTTAGATAATTCTCTGTGTTAGCTTTCAGATGCCTTTTGAATCGCCTTAATCTGAAGTCTGTGGAAAAAATTATGGCTGTTTTACCAGAGCTGCGCAGGTTAGACCAAAACCGACATACTTGTGTTCTAGTCCATTTCGGGAACCCTATAGCGGGAATCGTATTTTGTTCTAATTGAATGTTTTTCGAGACATTTTAAGCTTTCAATATTGGATTTTAGGTCTCAATTAGAGATCAGAAGACTAGGTTATGAGTCATTCTTTCTAAGCCCTTATTATGCTCTTACTTTTTCTTTACTAAAATATTAGCTATACGAAAATACATTCGCTAACTATATGTTTCTACAACGATATTTTTGTATAGAATCAGGGCCTAATCTATCATTTCCCTCCCTTTTTATGCATAATCCCATTTCAGTGAATTTCACTAAAAGTACGAGGTACGTTCATTGCCTGTATCTTTAGAAATCATCACGTATTTATCAAAATTATAATGTTTTGGCAAGTACATTAATGAATCAGTTTAATTCATAATTTATCACATAATAAGTAACCCCATCAGTTATCAATTACAGGGCATTGCCCTTCAGTTACTCGCGCAGCTTCATGCCAGGTCCCCCTATCGACTTGGCAGGTGTACACTTATCACAGATCGTAACAGTTGTCAAGGGTTCACTATCAGATAATAATTAGCAATACGGTTTTATATTTATCTCATTCCCTGTTTATAATTGAAATGAATTGCAATGCCGATTCAATCAGTTTTCCCATGAATGTTTAACAACACAGGAATGCATGTACTGAGTTTCGACGTACAGTTCGAAATATTTTCATGTTTTATTTTAGAAAAATGCTCAGTGAATCATCCTCGGGCTGACAGGCCGACTGGAGAAGATAAGTGAGCGAGAAAATCAAAATGAAATAGTGGTATTTTAGTGCTGAAATGTTTTGAGCACTGTATTATGAAATATTTTGATGCTAAAGCTATATACTCTACAAGAGTTATTATATTTTGATGTAAACCCTGAAATAGTTAAATGGTTTTACATTAGAACTATTTATATATGGTTTGAGAAATCATTGGTTAGCGTTGCTAAAATTTATTATTTACAAGCAAAGCCTTATCCTTTTGGACGGCGATAACGCCTTGATCATTTAGGATATTAATTCTAATTGGTGAAACTATCGAAGAGAACGTAAACAGCAAATTATTTACATTTGGGGTGTTACAGATTTGATATCAGAGCCAGGTTTTGATTTTCCTGATGGGATACAGAGTATGGAGTCTATAGGAGGGTGAGAACGGTTATTAGTAGGGAATATCGTATACTATTAGAGTCTTGTGATATTAGAAATGCATGTTGCTCATCTTTATATGCCCCTCATTTGTGTTTTCCTTACCTTACGGATCTCTACGGAGTCAACATGATGCCTGGTACATCCATAGATACTCACATTTCACTATTGCGTGCTAGTATTATAACTCATGCACAGGACCCTTTCTCCGAGTTTTATGGCATCACGGTCCATGCACACAGATTGCTTTCTTAACCTAACTAATTATCATGATTAAGCTTAATCATAGTTAGCCAAAAAGTCATTTTGAAGATAAAAACTTAGCTAAGTTGATTTGATTAGTCAAAAAACACAACCCAACCCAAAACCCATATTATCTCTCCTTTCTCTCTCTATCACGCCAGCCCCCTCCCCTAGCTGCTATTTGGTGTTTTTCGGCCAGTTTTCGACCAGCCCCGGTTGCCTCCGACTCCAATGACATCCTAGTACCACTAGTCACCATCTTCTATCATCAAAACCACTAACCATCACCTCCATCTCTACTTTTATCAAGCTTAAAGTGAGTAACCTTAATCTTGATCTTGTTAGTTTTGATTTTTATCTTAATTTTGATTCTTATTTTGATATTTTTGATTGTTGATCATGATATTTTGATAAGAAATAAGAGTTATTTTGATGTTGATCATAGGGGAGTTGAGTTGGGAGCATGTTAGGGTTAGGTTTATTCATAATCATGCAAGCTTTAAGGGGGAAGTTTGTTTTTGTTAGATTCTTGTGTTTGATTTAGTAGTTTTAATCTCTAATAATATTATGAAGATGTTCTTGGTGATCTTGGATGAAGTGGAAGTTGGGGTTTTATTGATTATGCAAGGGTTTAACCTTCCTTTCATGGCAAGCATGTTATTGGTGTATATTTGATTGAAAAATGATCTTTGATGTACATGATTTTGAAGTGAAATTGAGTGCGATGGCTTTGTATGGTGATGGCAAGGACCATAGCCTTGTTACATGACTTTGAGGTGTGATTTTGGACGGGGAATTATATGAAAAGAAAGGAGAAAGCCTTGACAATGAAGGCTGAAAAATTTTAGAAAACAGGGCAAGATTTGTGATTAAACTGGTAATTATCAGCTCATTGAAAAATTATGATTTTTGGAGGGTAGATAGTTCAGTGTGTTAGCTTTCAGATACCTTTTGAGTCGCCTTAATCTGAGGTCTGTGAAAAAAGTTATGACCGTTTCACCAGAGCTGCACAGGTTAGACCAAAACTAACATACTAGTGTTCTAATCCCATTTTGGGAACCCTATAGTGGGAATCGCGTTTGGTATTCTAAATAAAAGTTTTTCGGGACTTCTTAAGCTTTCAATATTAGGTTTTGGGTCTCAATCAGAAATCAAAAGACTAAGTTACGGGTCATTCTTTCTAAGCCCTTGTTATGCTCTTACTTTTCCTTTACTAAAATATTATCTATAAAAAAATATATTTGCTAACTATATGTTTCTACGATGATATTTTTGTACAGAATCAGGGCCTAGTCTATCATTTCCTTCCCTTTTTGTGCATAATCCCATTTCAGTGAATTTCATTAAAAGTATCAGATACGTTCATTGCCTGTATCTTTAGAAATCATCACGTATTTATTAAAATTATAATATTTTGGTAAGTACATCAATGAATCAGTTTAATCAATGATTTATCACATAATAAGTGACCCCATCAGTTATCAGTTACAGGGCATTGCCCTTCAGTTACCCGTGCGGCTTTAGGCCAGGTCCCCTGATCGACTTGGCAAGTGTACATCTATCACAGATCGTAACAGTTACCAGGGGTTCACTGTCAGATAATAATTAGCAATCCAGTTTGATATTTATCTCATTTCCTATTTTTAATTAAAATGAATTGTAATGCCAGCCCAACCAGTTTTTCCATGAACGTTTAACAATATAGGAATGCAGGTACTGATCTTGGGCTCACAGTTCGAAATATTTTCACGTTTTGTTTTAGGAAAATGTCTAGTGAATTGCCCTCGGGCTGACAGGTCGACTGAAGAAGACAAGTGAGCAAGAAAATCAAAATGAAATAGTGGTGTTTTAATGCTGAAACATTTTGAGTACTGTATTGTGAAATAGTTTGATGTTAAAGCTATATACTCTACAAGAGTTATTATATTTTGATGTAAACCCTGGAATAATTAAATGGTTTGTTGTTAGAACTGTTTATATATTGTTTAATGGGTTGTAATTGTGTGAATGCCTTTTGATGGAAATCATTGATTAGCGTTACTAAAATTTATCATTTAGAAGCAAAGCCTTGTCTTTTTGGACGGTGATAACGCCCTGATCATTTGGGATAGTTCTTCCAATTGGTGAAACTATCGAAGAGAACGCTACAGTGAATTTTGTGCTTTTGGGGCGTTACAGACTTTCCTATAGGAATTCAGTGCAGCACAACCAGAGTAAGACATAATAAGATTATTCTGTCCACCCCAAAATTTAGGACATGTTCTTTTCAACTTACCATAAATAATTTAGTGCTGATGAATGTTGATGAGTGCTGATCAGTATTTATCAGTGCTGATAAATGTTGAATATAAAATATGGCTAAGTGCTAAGCAGTGCTGATCAATACTAATGAGTGGTGATGAGTGATGATGAGTGCTTATCAATGTTAAATACTGATGATAAATACTTATGATGAATTAAAAACAACAAACCCTTATGCCAATTTGAGAAATAACATAAATTGTGCGAACATAAATGACCCTTCTAGCAGTTTAGTTGTATATAATATAAGTATATAAATATTCGAACAATTGCAAGTTACGTTCATATAGCCTTATGTTAGGGGCAGTGAGAGTATCTTTGACAATTATCTATTTTTGTTGGAATAGTAAGAATGAGCTATAAAAATTTTCGCCTAAGTTTAAAATTTAGATAATTGGTTATGGCAGAGTTAACAACCATGTTTGTTCATGAATGGAAATTCATGTTCAATTTGTTCGGATTTAGTGAGCCAAATTTGGTTTGCTAATCAATGCAAATAAAAAATCAAATCAAAGATAAGTTTGACCCATAAAAAATCGAGATCAAATTTTGGACAACAAAATCTAAACATTAAAACAGTGGTGGAGTTGGTTGCAAATACAGGGGAGGGAAAACAATTCTTTAAAATTTGTTGCAATTTGTTACTGGTTACTTCTTAAAACTCGCAGAATGTAGTGATGGAAGTGCCATTAGTCCTTGGAGCCCTCACAAATAGGGGTGAGAAAAAAAACCGAAACAGAAAAATTGAATCGAAAAATTAAAAAATGGGACCGAAAAATCGGTTAACTGGTTTTATTTTTTTAAAAAATTCGGTTTGGTTAACCGAACTAAAAAAATTTTGCGGTTTCGGTTTGGTTTCAGTTCGGCCATTTGAGATTCGGCTAACGGTACAGTTAACGGATGGTTAACCGAAACCAAAATTTATACTTTTATTAAAAAGTTCAATTTATATTGGTCAAGTGTAGATTTTATAATTATTAAAGATAGGACTAAACATACAATAATATCCAAATTAATATTTGGTGTCTTAGTTAAATTAATTAAAAAAGGAATGAAAATTGAAAATTAACGATTAACCGATACTCGAAACGAAAATCCAGTTAACCGAGTTTTTCGGTTTGGTGACGTTCACATTTTTGCCAAAGTGAAAAATTCAATCAACCGAAAGTTTTAATTCGCAATTTTTGTGAACCAACTTTCTGATTTATCGATTTTTGATTAATCGAATTTCTAGTCAATTGATTTTGGGCATCCCTACTCACGAATGCCTCTCCAAATAGAAGTTTTAAAAGGAGAAATAAAAAGGAAAACTTGGGGATTAAGTACAAGCCGATCCAAAAAGGCACACAAAGCTCCGTACAAATATTTCAGCAGTCGCCAGTCACTACAGCTTTCACTTTCCTACTTCTCCCACCACAGTGAGTGCCTCCAACCCACCAGTCTGCTGCTCAGTTTTTCCATTTGTCTCATTTCTGTTTTTCTTTTCATTTTTCTCTGATCAACAAAATTAATTTAGGAAAATCCCATAATCATTGTCAGTGTCATAGTGGCCGTTGATTATATTTCTTATCAAATGAAACGCATTTCAGGGGAAACTTCCCTACCCTGCTTAAAGCCCCCTTCTCTGTCTCTCCCCTCGTCCTCACCCCTTCTGCTTCATTCATTAATCCTGCGCCATGGCTAAGGTTCTCTCTCTCTCTCTCTCTCTCTCTCCCTACCCGTATAATATTATTTAATGTCATTTGCGCTAAAAACTGACGTGATAATTCGTTTTACTTGCGTGAAGAAATCACATCATGGTAGTGTTGGAGGAGGAGGGGAGGAGAAGAAGAACAAGGAAGGGAACAGTGGAAGAGGTGAGATTGAAATCGTCTTCAGAACCAATCTACATTGCGATGGCTGCTGCAAAAAAATCCGGAAAGCAATTCTTCGTTTTCCAGGTAAATTCATCCTCTGTTTTCCATTTTTCCTTTTTTTTTTCTATATAAGATTTTAGGGGTTTGATTTCGATTCGGACTCACAGAAAGTTATTGCTCAGAAATGATGACAATGTGTGGTATCTCTCATATATCAGGGGTTAGGACGGTTGAATTCGAGGGGGAGTGCAAAGCGAAGATAGTAGCTGCAGCGACTGTGGACCCGTCAGAACTCCGAACCCTGCTTGAGAAGAAGACCAACAAACACGTCGAAATTCTCTCTCCTCTCCCCAAAAAGGAGGACAAAAAAGACAAGGGCCAAAAATCAGAGAACGACAAGCCCAACGAGAAAGAGGCACTGATTTTTCTCTCTCTTATTTTTTGCCCATGTTTAATCGCTTTGGAAACTTAATTAATAGTAGCCATAAATTTCTTTCTGCTGCTCTATTTAAGAGCAAAGCAGTTTATGTTGCCATTAATTAATGCTCTGCAATTGGATGGACGGGATGATAACGTACTCCATTTATTCATTCAATTTTTATGCAAATAACGCAATTAATTTCATTTAGCATTTTTGTTAGTCTGATAATACCAGTATTCATTCTGATAAATATTTTTATGGTGATGGAACGATGTGAAAACAGCCGCCACTGACGACGGTGGTGCTGAGGGTGGCGTGGCACTGTGACGGCTGCAGTAAGAGAATCCACAAGGCCATTTCGTCCTACAAGGGTAACATTATCACCTCACCTGCCCCTTTCCCCTGATCTGCCCAAATTACACGTGATTACCTGTTGATTTTATTTCATTTTTAAATTTATTTTCAATTTATCCACTTCATTGCGATTTTATTTGAAGTTTCTTTGAGTTCGTGAGGGTTTCCTTTTTTTTTTAAAAAAAATTTGGGATCTGATTGATGATACATGTGAGCTAATGGGGCTGTGTTTGTGTTGGGCAGGGGTGTACGAAGTGAGCATTGACAAGGAGAAGGATACCGTGACGGTGAAAGGGAAAATGGACGCCAATAAGATGGCGAAGGGGCTGAGAGAGAAGCTAAGGAAGCCGGTTGACATCATCCCTGAGAAGAAGGATCAGAAAGAGAAGAAAGACAACAACGGCGGAGACAGTAACAAGAAGGAAAAGGAAGAGGGTGGTGGAAAGGGCACCAAGGGCGGTGACAAGACTCTCAAAGTTGACCAGTTTGTTATAGGGTCGGGTTGCTTCCACAAGGACGAATTCGGTCATTTAGTTGATCCATTCCATGGCCCACACTTCTTCAGTGATGAGAACCCCAACGGCTGCTCTGTTATGTGAATGTCAGTCCACTTATTAATCTTCATTTCTTTTTCTTTTTTTTTAAGGCCCCCCCGGGGGGGGGGGGGGGGGAGTGTGTGGGGTTTGCGAGGGTTGATCAAATTTTGGCATAGAGAATAGAGTTAGAAGATACTCCCTGGAAGAATTTCTGGTGATTGTAAATATGCAAAACCAATAAGGGGGTGGAAGTTGGACTTCGGTCATTTTGGAACCATGGATTTTGATGATGGGTGGATTTCAAATATAAAGAATACAGTTACTACTTGCTGGATTGTTGTTGATACTCTTTTCGTTACTTATTATTGCTAGTTCTCTTTTACCCAGTAACTTTTCTTGGTCCTATTGCTGCTGATGTTATGCTACCATTGTAATCCAACCTGTATGGTCACTGCGATTAAGAGAGAAGTTAATTTATTGTAGTTTGCAGCTGTCTGAGAATTGTGGTACAAGGTGAATAATGTGAGTTTGCCTGCGTTGTTCAAGAGTTTAAGGGAGCTGGGGATGTTTGTGATTCCAAAGCATTTTATTTTGATGAGAAGATGGGTCTGTAGTAGATTTACCAGTGGTTCCAATCAGGTAGACTGGGACCGCCGCACTGTTATATTCATATGGCATCGTCGGTGTTAGCAGGGCTATGACTCCTATGCTTCTGGGTTGGCTCTGTCTATGGTTTTGTGTACTTAGCTGCAAACACGGAGTGTAGTCAAGACCATGGCAGAGTCCCATTTCAAGATAAACGTTGAATGCCATAGAGAAGTACAAGGTCACAACTCATCTGTTTATACATTTAAGCTTGTGTTGCCTGAGTCAATGATGTTAAGAAGTATGATCTCTCATCTTTGAAGCAAATTGCTTCAGGGGCTGCACCTCTGGAGGAAAGAGGTAACGGTAGTGCGTGCTAAGAAGTGCCTCATAACAAGGTTAGTGAAATATCATCTATGATATGGTGTTTGTTGTCCAACACGTTAGGCCTTGTTCTTTTCGTGGGTATATTGAAGGTGTTTACATTGTGTTTTCTAAAAGTAGGCATTTGCCAAAGAAAGTTGCTGACAAGTATTCTTCAGTGGCAAGAAAAAGGGTGCACGTTTACAGTTAGTCTCTCGTTCAACTGTAGGATCATAGTCATTTCCCAGGTGAAGGAAGGCTTTTTGTGGTAGCAGAAAGTTTGGAGTCTACTGTAGTAATTCGTGTGTATTTTAATTCGAATCTTGGAAATTCTATCAAATGTGCAATGTCATTAAGCACTTCAAAACTAATTTGTGATTTTGGGGTACCTACTATTTTACGAAAATAATTTTTAGGGAATCGCATTTTTAGAACGTAGTTCCAGGTAGATATTATTCTAGATAAACTAATTTGTAGGGGTTGATATTATACAAGAAAATGATTTTTAGGGGCTTTTTTTTTCAAATTAAATTTGACCCAATACTTATTAGACTTTCTACTTTGGACTTAGAATAAGATTAAAAGTGCAAATACGCACATTTTGTGGTTTTTAGGAAAATATTCTTGTATTAATGTCTAAACTTTTTATAATAACTTTACTAGTACTAGTTATCATAATTTACTACTCATATTATAACTATTATATTTTCAGTGATTATATACCCACCATACTTGGCAAAATAATAAAGTTTAATTAGGGAGTTTTGACCATTAACTGAATTTAGCTGGCACTGGACTTGACATTCTCTAACTTCCAGTTTACAAAGAATCTCAACCACACTTTCCTTAGCAAATTTATTTTATTTCCTATTTCGTACCATAGTCACTAATCAAGTTTTTAAAATTTGAAGGATGGTGAAGCTTTAATCAAGAAATTATATTATTTAAGGTATAGCGTTCAATTGAATAACATTCCTCACTGGAAAATTTCTTTTGTTGAAATCTTGAAAGTGGAGATATTGCAACCGAAGAGTTGAATATACTTAAGTTACTAAGATCATCATAGATTGAATTATGATAGTGGTTGATCCAGGCTATACACCAGTTGTTGAATCATTTTCTTGAGCAACGGAAGTTATTTTTGTTTAAATATCATAAGGGCACCTTAAGTAATTTATTTGTAACTCTAAAAGGTTGAATATCTATACTATTAAACAGGCAGAACAATAAATCAAAGCTTGATCTACTTTTTGTATCAAATTCCTAAATATTCATAAGGATTAGAGAAACCCATTCTAGCAGTAATGATATTTCATTTTGAATTTAGTTCTTTTCTGGCTGGAATTCTGCTTTAATGATCACCATTGGCGAGCCCATGAGTTAAACTATTTGCCATAGAATTCTTCTATTCCTGAATATGTTCAATAGAGAAAGAAAACTGGGCAAGCCATAATTACCAACGCAGAAGTCGCCTCTCCACTTGCATATTGGTTAAATTTTTCTTTACAAAACCAAGTATTCTTTTACAATCAAGTCATGTAACAAAAGGCTTTGAGAGTAAAAATGTTAAAAACTTTTCAATTCCCCTTCTGACTGCAAGGCTCTCTTTTTACATTGTGGGATAGTTGCATTTTACTTTATTAAAACATCCACTGCAGTATTTGCATAGTCTTTCTCCTTTTTTGATTTTGAGTACTACACTTCAATGCTCACTGATGTCATCTGTTTCAAGAATTAAATCATCTCTTTCATTAAGCAATTTAGGAATATGAAGATTTTGTGCACATCTTTTTGAAATTTTGAACAATCTTTGAACAATCTTCGAATCACTAGGAGTCCATGTCCAACTTGCTTTTATTTTGAGCTTTTGTAGTAACAGTTTTCTCAATTTAGCGAAATTTTAGGAAAATTTTCTACTTTTTCTAAAATATGCTTTTATAGAATGAGTTGTCCAGTTTTTATTTCTACCTCTAAGAACTCATGTTCTTGTTCAGAATAATAAATGCACTTGTTCCCCCCCCAAAGATAATACTATGATCATTGCATCTTTTGGTGGCAACTAGAACGTCATATGTGTGTTCTTCTATGGTTTTAGAAAAGGTACAAATAATCAACGATGTGAACTAAACAACAGTGATTAAGAATGTAAGATCTTTGAAGATGTTATCCATTCTTCTTTGAAATATTCAAGATGCATTTATAAGAACAAATGACATTGCTATCCACTCATAATGCCTTAGGGGTACTACATGCAAGTAAAGGATGCTTTCTTCATCCATTTTAATATGCCAATTTCTGCTTTTACAATTCATTTTTGAGAACCAAGAGGCCTTAAATTATTATCATTAAGCTTTTTGTAATTAATTACCATTCTAACTTTTCCTCTTTTTTCTTCAGCATGATTTCTTATCATGAAAGTATGAATGATGTCAGGACTCTTACTATTTCTGATTAACCCTTTATCCAAAAGTTCTTTCATTTGTTTATTAAACTCTTGGATATCCTGGTATATATATACCGTTTGTTTAGCTCAGATAAAGTGCTGAGATTTAACAAAGTAACTTTTGCAAATGTCTTATCTTTATCCCAAAATTTAAAAGGATTATCAGAGTAGAGTTCTGTACATAGTTGGTTTTGTTGTTCAATAATCTGTTCTTTGATAGATAACTTTAGTAGTGAGATTGTTAG
Source organism: Carnegiea gigantea (assembly GCA_029747015.1). NCBI lineage: Eukaryota > Viridiplantae > Streptophyta > Magnoliopsida > Caryophyllales > Cactaceae > Carnegiea > Carnegiea gigantea. Next base: position 57,845 of record JAKOGI010002161.1, read on the forward strand.
TACTACTAAGTCATGCAGAAATTACCTTCTCACTACGCTGATTATGTGAAAACTCAATCTTCGAATGAATGCATGCTTTATTTAATTTATCAATGGGAATCGAGTGACCATTTATTGTGAATATAATTTAGCTTATGGTCTGTGTGGATGGAGAATATAGTATGTGGAAATTATTTTTAATGATCATATTATGGGAGAGTTGGTCTGTAGCACATAGAACTTATGAAAATGTACTAGATAAAAGGGGGCTTTCACTACTATTTATGAACATAAGATCACATGCACAAAATTAAAATTTTTGAAAATAAGTTTTTATGGATTGGAGTAAAATATACAAATATGAAAGTTTAGGGTAATTGATGAAAGTAGGAACAGTAGATCCTCTCCTTTAGATAGTTGCCACTGAATATCGAACCTTTTAAATATGTTTTGAACAATAGTTACCCTAATAGTAGTTTCCATAAAATGGAGGATACATGTCAGTAATTTTGTTTCCATTAAAAACAAACTATTTTAATCATGAATATGTAAAATTGGATTTTAGATAATTTGTCATAATAATAATATTTGAGACATCCTCAACCATATTTTCACAAAACCATGGAATTCTATGGTAATTGTTAATTGCTAGGGTTGTAGAATATGAATTTGGATGCAACAAGAAAATATCGCAAAATAGATAATAGCAAGAAAAATAAATCCGCACCAAGAACGCCAAGAATCAGGAAAACCACGGATAGCGATAATTGAAAAATTCACTATGTGTTTGGAGAGTATAAATTGATCTCAAAGCGATATGCTTGAGTAAGAGATCAATTGATGATTACAAATTCACTCAAAATACTCTCTCAAAACAAAGAAAAATAGTGAATAATTTTTGGTGTGGATTTAGAAAGGTGATGACGATTCTTGATTAATTGGAGATGATCAAGCTTAATTTTTGGATGATGATGCTTGATGACGATGACGAAGATTTATAGCCGGTCCCCTTAAGCTTTTGTAGTTTCAGTAATTAATTAGAATTAATCTGTAATAGTCCTTGCAATAAACTTCAAAAATGGATCAAAATAAGCAGCCCAAAAGATACCCAGACTGCCATGACCCGTTGCCCATTTACCACGGACCGTGGGCCTAGCCATGGAAGGTCCGTGGACCTCTCTGTTGAAGGACCAAAAACTGCTGCCGGTGGAAATAAGCTGGGCAAAGCACTGGGTTGTGTCTGTGAAGGAAATCCCAGTCATTGAAAGCAAGGACGAGGTGAAGATGGGCCGATGTGTGAGAGAGCCCAAGTGTTGGCTCAGTCAACGCGGGGCAACAACTGCTACAACAAGTTGCAAGAACTGGGCCTACGTGAATCTGGGCCGTGTGAGGCAAAATGAAGGCTTGCCTTTGTTTTATTTTCTTCTTTGCTTAGCCCAACTGAGAAACTTGTTAATATTTTTGGGCCATTTTCTCAACAATCTCCACATTGGACAAAAAATTCTTCAATAACTGAAATAGCTATAGAACCCCAAAGGGTAGAGCCCCGTAGGGCGGAACCCAAAAGGGCTATTATAAGCTGTGTATACTTACTAAGTCCAAGCAATGTTGGAATATAGTAATAGGAAGTGGTTTCGTAGCATGTCTGCGGGATTTTCTGACATATAAATTTTCTTCATAATAATTTCCTCTTATGTAATAATGTCCCGAATAAAATCGCACTTGACACTAATATGCTTGATCTTGGAATGATGAGTATCATTCTTGGAAAGATGAATTGCACTTTGGCTATAAAAAAATACAATAGTTGTACCTTGTGCAATATCAAGTTTAATAAGAATACCTGGTAACCATGTAGCTTCTTTGACACCTTCAATTGTAGCAATATACTCGACTTCAGTAGTTGATAAGGCTACAATAGATTTTAGGGATGTTTTCCAAGAGATAGCACCCATACATAAAGAGAAGATATAACCAGAAATAGAATGCCTATGGTTAAGATCACTACCATAATCAGAGTCAACATAACCAATAACATTAAAAGTTGTAGACTTGTATTTATCAAACATCAAACACTTATCAAGAGAACCCTTTAATAACAAAGAATTCATTCCACAGCATTCCAATAATCCCTACTAGGATTATGTATAAGACGGCTCACAACACTAATCGCATGGGACAAATCAAGTCTAGTACATACCATAGCATATATCAGGCTGCCAAATGCACTAGAATATCGAATATAAGACATCTTCTCAATTTCCTCTTTAGTTGTTGGACAAGAATTAAATGAAAATTTGAAATGAGCAGCTAAGAGAATAGAGACTGAATTACACTACAAAAACAATGCCTTGCTCCCACTCTTATCTTGTCACACATGGCTAATCGTGGCAGAGAAATAAACAAAAATAAGTGCCCAGAGCTATCTCTACACAAAATAAGCGAGGAAAATTATAACCACTATTATAAGGGTGGTAGTAACTTAGAAAGGCATGTCCACGCATATTAAGGGCGGGAATTTGTATTTTATAAACAACGTTATTTAGCATAAATATTAAGTGTGGTAGGTGTATTTTTTTTTAAATAATTTTGCTTTTACTTACGAGGGTGGAATTTCTAGCTGGGAGAATAAAAAATACAAGCGCTAATTTCTTTTACATAATTTTGGTTTGTAGTCTAAAATAAAAATGCCTTGAGTGACACCACGTACTACTCTATCTTCACCATTGAAAAACAAAATCTACTCTGTCGGATGAGTAGACAAGGTAATGCGATCAAGATACCACACAGAGTTGCAGACCATACTCGTTGGGGAGGTAGGGCAAGGTAAGGCTGTGGCGGTCCTCATTAGAGGCGAGGCTCTCATCCCTCTCCCCTCTCTTTGCTTCACCACCGATTGATCTGGTATTCCATCATCTCTCTCCACCTCTCTTCTAGTTGTCTTCATTTAATCCTTGACTGATGCTCCCTTGAGATGTTGGGATTTCTCATTTGTGCTTGCGATCGATTTGCTTTAATTCATCTATGTTTAATTTTGTAACTGAATTGTTTCCAAGTAAACATGAATTTGCCAAACGAAGATGATCTAATTTTTGCTCATATGATGGTTTGATTGTAGTAACCTTGAAGATGACGGTTTGATTTGCTCATATGATGGAATTTTTGCTTTGCCCACCACCTGTTCGATGTATTGTCTCTAAGAAAAAATATGCCTCTTTTGTTTTTTGGGGGGAGGTAGGAGTTGGGTTGCCTGTTTCGTGGTAATGAAGTTGTCAATTTTTGTGGGTTTCTTAGTAGACTCTTGCAATATTCTTCTTTCTTACCCTTTTTGTGAACTCTATTCAGTGTCTGTTTAATAAGCTTTTGAATCCATTGGTAAGATCATTCAAAAATTTGGCATTCTTTCTTTCTTTTTATTATGTTTTTAAAGTGCTTTGATTTTATGGGGGTGTGCATGTTACTGTTGTCCTAATTCAGAGAGACAGAGGGCCTTTTTAAGATCTTTATTGGAATCTCTGTATGTGAAAAAGGAACAGATACCTAAGGATCTCCATAGATCCTTTCATTGGTAAGATCTTTATTGGAATCTCTATATTTGTTTGCAGATTCACTGGTTTGAGCATGTTAATGTCTTGGTTGCTTTGTAGTTAAGTGTAGATTAATCCGAGTATTATACTGTTTAAAAACTAACTCTTTGTTCATTTTAAATTGAAAACTAAGTAGTTAGAAAGCCTGTTAAGTTGGTTATTCGGATTTGAATCTGAAAACCTATTTTGTTATGTTAATAAAAAAATTTGGTATTTTAAGGTTTGCTATCTAATATATGCTATAGTTGGTGATAATATGTTGTAGGTGGTTACAGATGGCTGCTTGTGTTTTGGGGGTGTTTCTTATTTATTGAATGACAATAAATAGTGGCCTTTAATTGAATTCTACTAATCATTTGATGCTTTTATTCCGGAAAGTTGGATCTTGAAGTTTAAGCTTCCGGGCTTTTAGCTTTGTTTTTGATATTGAGATTTCCAAACATAAAAGGGTCAATGCTCTCCTTTTCATTAACTCCATTTATACATATGTAGGTATCTACTCTTAATTATACGCTTGACTATTGAAGGTCAGGAAAATAAATTAATGATGTTAAGTGTTGTTCTTTGCCCTATTGCTATCACTTTGAATACGATTACACTGAACATTTCGACATTCAAATATCTACTATGGTATGCTAAACATTATAAAATATCTGCTGTAGTGCTGTAGATTTTCTTCATTGATCTTTGCCTTCATTGTGTGATATGAACCTTCATGATTTGATTTTGAGGAGAGTAGCTTTTTATGCTCCCCTCCTTTCCGTCAAATATTTGGACAAATCACACTAATTGTCTATTTTGATTATGGAGTTTCTGTGCATTTTGTCCTCTTTCTTTACATGTATTTGGCTGACATTAAGGTGCTTAGGCTGTCTGTGCTGCACTTCTATGTCATTTTTAACTGAAGATCGGTTTGTGTTACAGAAAAATAGTTTGGAGGCGGTCTTCGAGGATAAAGTGAAGGTTTGGCAAAGACTATTTTGACTCTTGATGGAGACTCAGAAAGGTTAGTATCATTGTCTATTACATATCTGTGGGATGCAAATGACTTATAAATCGTATTGGTAGGCCTCCTAATTGATCCATGCCAATGCATTCTATTTGCTCGTTAAAGTAGAAGTTACTGCTTCCAAAAGCAAACCTAAGCCAGGGATGCTGTCATTTCTGATGGATCTTGATTGTTGACGTATCTGAGTTTTTGTGCTGAGTGGATCGCCTGTCTTAAAGGAGTGGTGTGCGTATCATTGGTACCTTAAATTCTGAATATGTTTTTGTGAGGTGTGAGTAGGTGCTTTCTGGGTCACTCATATGTCTTACAGTTCACATAACTAGTTTGGGGAGATATCAATAATTTTGTGAATATCAAGAGGGTCTGAGGAAGCAATTCATTCGTAAACACACAATTTGGTCTGCATCCTCTTCCTCGGCTTTCATAGTTCATACTATCCTGATGCTCAATAGGTAAAAGCAGTCATGACATAGATTTACTGCATGCTCAATCTGTTTGTAGAATGCATACTCTTTTGATATCATCGATTATAATGTCCATGGTTTGTATCCTGCATGTATATGGTCTTTTGTAGGATGCTAGCTATCCGACTTTTGATCATTATGTAGGAATATACTATTTCATTTTCCTTATTTAAGAAAACCCCTCTTTTTATAGAATGCAATTATTATTCTCATAGATGAGGTTGGACATCTTGCTTATGTTTCTTGTCAGTTGTAAATAAGCAAATATGGTACAAAATAATTAGTTTAGCTTTCCATGCATTGGCCATATGAAAGATATTATGGAATATCCTCTAATATATGCATTTTGTTTTTTCAGGTTGAAACCAAGGTCAACAAGCAACAAAATAAGGTACCAAATGGAGTTGTTTGAAGTGTCGACTTGGATTAAAGAGTTATATACCATCGCATTAACTCTATTTATAGGTTCAACCTAATATTATGTCATTTTATGCCGTTTGATTCTCTAATATTTACTCAAAATAAATTATTAAATTAGAATTTTAATAATGTTTTTATTTATTTTGTAGGAACTGAAAAAGCCTTGAAAAAAATAAATAAATTCGATCAAATAAGTGCAAGGGTCGGATCAGATTGAAGTAGACAAAAAAAAAGAAAGGAAAAAACACCAGGCCCAGCCATGGCCCAATTTGCACCCAATCCACAGCTTTCCCCTCTTCTCTCTTCCTCCTTCCCTTTTGGCCTTGCTGAGGCCTGAAGGCCAACTGGGCTTATTTTATGCGACCGAGAACTGAGCCCATGATGCAACCCAGTTTTTCCTTGCCTTCTCCTTATCTTCTTCTCTCCCTCCTTTTCCTTTACCCGCGTGGGCGGCCTAGTTCGCCATTCATAGCATTCCTCTTCCTTCTCTCCCTCAGTGGGCCTGCCTAACTCACTTGGCCCATTGGGCCTCCTTTTTCTTTTTTCCTTTCCAGCCCCTTTCTTCTTTTTCTTGTTTCCCAACCAAGAAAAAAATCTAGGTTTATTGTTGGCAGTTACACCATCATGGCAGTTACAAGCATTGGACAAGATTTACTTGAGGATTTAAGCAATTAGGGAGGGGGGACTGTTGGGGGGTTGTTCTTCTTTGATTTTTAAGAGAGAAACGTGGCGGATTAAGGGGTAGAGAAGAGTAGATTAGGTTTATTGTTGTAAGCTCTCCTTCTTGTTTTCATTTTTACTTGCTTTGTTTAGTCTCAGCTTTTGATTTTTGAGAATCTCAGCTTTTGATTTAGATTCTCAAAATTAGTGTGATTAATTTTAATTCAGTTAGATCTGAGTGAGATTTTAGGGAGTTGACATTGATATTGCAAGCCTTTGGTTCAATTTGGCTCTACTTATGTTGCTCTAGTTGAATGTCTTATGAGTTGTTGAACTTCTACGGAATTAACAAGTGCCCCTTAATCCTTGATTCTACTTGCTTTGGTAGATTTCTTGACTTTGGTATTTGATTTTTATTTTCCTAATTTTAGTTAACCGAAATCATTTTGTTAGAATAATAATTTGATTTTGGTTCTTATTAATTAGTATCTGAATTAAAATTCTAGCGACCTAATTTCATAACACATTCCTGCAGATTGACCTCAAGTGCTACAAGGAGAAATGTGTGCTTGCGGTTAAAACTAATCTTTATGAAAATCACAACATTATAATTAATTAGCTTCAACCTTAACTATATATATGTATTGGAAAGAAACCTAGTTTGGTGCTGGACGTATATTATAGCATGTTCAAACCAACCTAGTTTGGTGCTGGACGTATATTATAGCATGTTCAAACCTATTTAGTATTAGTTATCCAAATGGATGTCATACTTGTTCGTGTATACTTTACCAACATGTTTTTCACCTTGAATGATGACAATTAGTACACTTCCATATGAGTGTAGTACTTTTTACAATATTTAAATTTGGTCAACTCTCTCTCTCTCTCTCTCTCTCTCTCTCTCTCTCTCTCTCTCTCTCTCTATCTATATATATGGCATAAAATTGTCAAAAATGATTATATTGTTTTTCTAAAATACTTATATATATACTTTCTAACTAAATGTTTCAATATAATTTTTATAAAAATAGTTGCTCGCTAAAATTAGTTATTTTACAAGCACAATGCTTAAAAGTTAGTTACAAAACACATAACGCACATATATAGGCATGAGAACCAAGGGACAATATATTGTACATAAGGAGTAGTGTACGCACGGATGGGGCGATGTCGTCTTCCAGGGATATAAGTGTGGGTACTTCATAGCCTACCACGCTTATTAAGCATGGAGAAATGTTCCTCACTAATACCTATCCACACTTGACTTAAACATGGCGGTTAGACCCTACCATATGTATGACAGTGGGAGGAGGTTGTTTTAAGCATGTCTACGTGCTTCATTTCTTGTAGTGTATGTCTAATCACTCATATTGAATGCATCAAGTACTTTTTCAAGATACTTCTTTTGAGACAGGTGGAGTTTACAGGCCTTGCGATCTCTATGTATGTCCATACGAAGAATCTTCTTAGCCACACCAAGGTCCTTCATTTTAAACTCATCACTAAGCTGAGATTTCAACTTGTTGATCCAGGAGTTATCCTTAGAAGCAATGAGCATGTCATTGACATATAATAGCAAATATACGAAGGAACCTTCAAATTGCTAAAAGTAAACACAATTATCATAATGATGTCATGTATAATCTTGTTCAATCGTAAAGGCATCAAACCTTTTATACCATTGCCGCAGAGCTTATTTAAGGTCATATAGAGACTTCTTCAAGCACCATACAAGATTCTCCTTGCTGGGAGCCACAAATCCCTTAGGCTGCTTCATATGGATCTCTTTCTCCAACTTGTCATGGAGGAAAGCTGTTTTAACATCTAGTTGCTCCAACTCCAAGTCAAATAAAGCAACTGAAGCAAGTAGCACTCTAATGGAAGTATGACAAACAACATGAGAGAACACTTCATTAAAGTCAATACCTTCCTTTTGGTTGCAACTATGAACAACCAACCATGCTTTCCACCTTGCATCTTCAACCCTGGGGATACCTTCCTTGAGCTTGTAGATCCACTTAGTGGTTAAGGCATGACAACCTTTAGGAATTTTACATAACTCCCAACTCCCATTAATATGCAAGCTCTCCATTTCTTGTTGCATAGCCATGAGCCAATTTGAGGAGTTAGTACAAGAGATGGCATCTGAATAGGTTGAAGGTTCAATACCTTCGGGGGTCTCTTGTGCTACGGAGAGTGCAAAGGCTATTAACCTCCTTTCATTATCGGTGGTATAACCAGCAAGTTTTCTAATTGCTCTCGTTGGTATATCACAAGCAATAGAATATATATCCACCACTTGAGGCTCATTGGGACCTGAGGTGCTTAGACTTGGCTCATTAATAGGAACCTCATCGGTAGAATGAGGTAATGTGGATGTAGTATCTCCACCTTGATTTGGAAACTCTAACTCCACCTTGTCACTGGTATCATATGGATCACCTGCACCAGTGGAAGACATAGTAGATTCTTTCCCAGGAGAAAACATAGATGATTCATTAAATGTATGACCTATACTCGCTAGTGCACGGGTGTTGTAGTTTAGGAAAGATATGGTTCCCACAGAGACTAATTGTAGTTTGTTGCGTTTTGTCTATAAAGTGCTAAGTAAGTAAATTTAATTGGGTGTTTGAATAATTCTATAATCTAATTGGAAAATTCAATAAATTTAAGACATTTAGGAATTTTTTTTTTCCTAATGAAGATGTGGATCAATGGAATATAACATGTACTTGATATATATCGGGAGATTGAGAGGGGTGCAATCGTATTTAGAATTCAATCTTTTCTTTCAAAATAAACTGAATTGTCTAAACTAACCAATTGTCATTCTTTCAAATATCCTTGTTTAGTCTAAGTTTTGAATTTTTGATGGCTAAAGTTCCTTTTAACAAGCAAATCGTTCTCAAGTATTGCTAAGTCAAATCCTATCTTGTCGGTCAAATAGCAAGTTTCACCTTTTAGTCCCTCACTTAACTAATTAGAATTACCAGGTAAATTTGCCCAAAATTCACTCACAACAATCTCACACACAAGATAGAATTCAACCAATTTTAATCAAGAATCAAACACAACTAAATAAAAATTAGAGATTCGAACTTCAATACTTGGCTAACAATCCCAAGATTAAGAAAACTACTCACACATATTTAAAATAACAACAACTAAACAAAGTTTGAGGGAAGAAAAGTTAGTACAATTGGTGATCCTCCAAGGGTCTCCCAATTTTGCAAGGGCTCCAAAACAACAAGTATTTCTTCACAACTTTCACTGTTAGACTCAAAACTAACAAAAGAAATCTAAAACTAAACTTAAGAAAATGGACAAGAATGGAAAAGATTAGAGAATATGAGTTCTCTTTTTTGCTATCTCTCCTCTAAATCTGCTACGAAATGGCTCTATTTAAAGAAGAACTCAATCAACCTCAGCAACATGATGAAGGAAAATGAAGAGACTGGCAATTATGGTCTCACCATGGACCATGCCCTTTACTATAGACCATCCGTGGTGAGCTCTGTCTCGATATTGTTATGTTCTTTCCTCCTTCCATGAGCATAGTGATTTGGGGGTGTCTGTAGGGGTCAAGCTACACTCATTTAGGGGTCAAATTTGGGGTAAAATGGTACAAAAACCTGCGAAACATAGAAAAGAACCATACCCAAGCGTAAAACAGAAAAAGGAGTGCATAAGATAGCATAAAACAAATAATTCTCTCAAAAAATGATACGAAATGACCTCAAAATATAGTGTACTTTAAGGACTTACCATATGCCCCCATGCTTAAATTGTTGCTTGTCCCCAAGCCATCTATAAAGGCCAGGTTAAAAACATGAATATACCTTCTTAGGCAGACATCAGTAGCAACATCAATCGCCGAATCAACCCAAGAAGTTTTAGCCAAAACTGAGTGAAAGCTTTTACAAACAAATAGGAGAAGGAAATTTTTGAAATGAAAGTAAGAACCATCATATCAAATATTAAATCGATCACTCAAATTAACTTGAACAATCATATTAGCATATTACAACCATTAGAGTTAGAAGAACCACTGGAACCTCACTTTAGGAATGAGGCCTTTATCACTGATGTGTTTAAAGTAAATTGCGGTTCTCTCAAATCTCATTCCATAGAACCAAATCAACCCTAAGCTCACTTTAGGGATGAGACACTCATCGCTTATTTGTTTAAAAGTAAAATACAGTTCTCTCAAATCTCATTCCGTAGAACCAAATCAACCATAAGCTTGATAAAGGTCTTTAACTCGCCACTATGACAATGCAAAATACACAAGGAAATCATGAGGACTTTTAAAGGGTTGTAATGGGGCAATTGGGTCAAGGTAAGGAGGGAACAAACATTTTGGAATTTGTGGAGCTAAAAGCCAAAGACTAAGAACATAAACCATCATCTCCTAACTAGAACATATTCCTCAAGCCTATACATCTCAAAATATCAACAACATCCCTAGTGAGATCAGAAGAGAAAGTGCTTAAAAATATATAAAATCAATGCCAAATCCTTCTATTTCATCATTTTTTTCCTCCTTTTTTTGTTTTTTGTTTTTTGTTTTCTTCTTTTTTGTCTTTTCTTTTCTTTTCACGTATTTTTTAAAAAACCTATGGTGTGTTTTTTTTTCATTTTTCATTTTTTTTTCCTTTAGATCCAATAAAAAGAAGGATCATGGCAAAGGAAACTATGCACTTTTCGACACTTTTTCTTGCAACTCACAAAACATAACCCAATTGACTTGAAGAAAAATAGAACATGAATTCCTTATCATATCCAACAAAACCACAATATCCATAAAATGTTATTATCCACAAACTACTCCCACTCAACTGTGAAACTCTATAGTCTTGGCTAAAATGGTAAGATATGTGTGTGGCCAAGGATGATAATATAGGTTCTCATCAACAAACATGGTAAACGGTCAAAGGGGTAGCAAGGGATAAATCATTCATATAAGTGTGACTTTTTTGTTAATATAGTTCATAAAGTCAGAGAATGCCTCAATCATGTTGCCTAAATGTGCATACTAAATGTGATCTTGAACAAGAGTCAAAGTAAATTCTAGAGACTCGAAATCCAGGAAGAGTCACACATGAAAGGAAATATGAGACTAAAATGATGAATTAGTATATTCAAGCTCAAAATCTGACATGATAAAGCTCATCTAGGTCATTGAATTTTATATGCGAAATACTCATGCCAAGAATTATTAGGCAATCAATTCATATCCAACTTGATGGTCAAACCATTAAACATAGTTCAAAAGCTCATAAACAAACATTTTATTCACAAATGGGCCTAACAAAAAGGGTCAAAATAGACAAAAGACAGCCACTTAGTCTAAAGACTTATTATCGAAGGATTTATAGGCTCATTTTTTTCCCCCTTTTTTTGGTTTTTTTACTAAGCCTAAAATGCAACTAAAGACTAAAAAAAAAAGTCAAAAAAAAGTAAAACGAATACAGAAACCTAAGAAAAAAAATAAACGATAAACTAAAAATGCAAACTAAAACTAAATGTATGACCTAAAAATATAAACTTTCATGCATCCACACCATGCATATATATGACCACAAACAGATAACAACTACAACAACTCCCCCATGCTTGGATAAAACATTGTCCTCAATGCGAGCACATAAAAAGAAAAAGACATTAAAATGGAGGGAGAAGGGATGGAGAAGAAGGAAGGTGGAGTTGAGAAATGTGCCAGCCCGTCAAGTCTCTAAGCACGTCCTAAAATCTTGGAAATATTGGTTCTAGGAGGCAATCATCCTCCGAAGCTTATCATGCCACTCTTGAACAAAGTCACGAAGTGAGGCATGCTTAGTTTCTGCATAACCTCGTAGAGAATCCTGATCCTCTTGAATTGACTGAAGGATAGCATGCAAGTTAGGATAATCATAAGAGGAGGATGGTTAGCATGAACTAGAAGCCCTAGGGTGAATAGGTAGAGGAGATGGGGCTGGTCACGCTAACTCTTTATCACCGGGTCAAAAGTAGAGATTGGCCTGGTTTGAGAGAGAGGTTCAATATTTGGGACAGGCATAAGCCGATTCCCAGGATAAATCCAACAGATACGCCCACCATCTACTATACAAAATTCGATTTGTTCAAAAGCAGTCGAGTTCAACTGCTCCAAACCTACGAATCTATCATCAAGGTTCAGTTCAACCCCAAGTATCCTAGCAATGGGGTAATGAGGCCCCAATGACAATCCTATGTGCAGAACTAGTGGCCGCACTATACAACTGATAGACTAAGAATGACCCGGGGTCAATTCGGTCACCTTCAAGCATGCTATACAAAAAGTATAATTTAAACAGGTGAGACACATTTAAACTATCCTCACTGGCGAACAAACCACAAGCTAACAAGTGTTAGGCCACACAAATATAGGGGTTTCGAATAACTGCACATTTGGAATTACTAGTGTCATACCGATAATCCCCAAAAATTTCATGCTGAAAGCATTCAGATTGAATTCATTAGGGGCACGATGGTATGGGAGATCCATACTTGGTGAAAAACTAAATAAAATATTAAAGACACTCAAATTAAGTTCATAGAACTCCCTATTAAAATAAAATGAAATGTAGCCCTCTTGACATCGAGGGGCACTTGTGATCTTAACATACAGTGTGCTTAACAATTCAAGGTTGGGATCCCGATAAGTGTGGTCCCTAGTTTCTAAAAATTATCCCATTCCACCCCAAGCAAACAACCAACGAATATCATCCAACAATCCCAAACGATTCAATAGATCCTGATCATGATATCGAGTAGCTACTTCTAGTTTACTACTCAAAGTATTATATCTAGCAATATGTTCAGAATTAGTTAAACCAAGGGGGTTTGGAATGTTACCTCAGTTTCTTGCGGTGGTCGATGTTTGGGAGCACTTTGAGGACTTTGAGGACTTATCAATGTAACATCCCAACTTTGGATAACTTTCGTGGAACCAGGACACAGTAAATGATATCCTTTAGACTCGGATGCATAACCAAGAAACATGCACTTAATAGCCTTAGGAGCTAGCTTGCCATCATTAACATGTGCATATACAGGATATCAAAATATTCTCAAAATAGAATAGTCAATGGGATTACCTTATCAAACCTCTTCTGGGATTTCGAGATTAATAGAGGAGTGTGGAGAGTAGTTCACAAGATAACAGGCTGTTAAAATAATTACGATGGTGCCAGAAACCGGCATTGGAGAGCATACATCGAGCTCTCTCTTGAAGAGTCCGGTTGATACGTTCAGTGATAGCATTTTATTGAGGCTTACCAACTAAAGTTTTGTGTCTAACAATGCCTTGAATAGCACAAAACTCATTGAAGCCTGACTCACAAAACTCTAGACCATTATCAGTACTAAGCTTTTTAATTTTTCTCCTAGTTTGGTTCTGAACAAGGGCCTTGAATTTCTTAAATATATGAAATGCTTCATTTTTATGTCTTAAGAAATAAACCTAGACCTTACGAGAGAAATCATCCACAAAAGTCAACATGTAGCATTTTCCTCCAAACGAAGGAACTCTAGAGGGACCCCATAAATCAAAGTGAATATAATCTAGGATATCCTTGGTACTGTGTTTAGCAATAGAAAAACTGACTCTCTTTTGTTTGCTAAAAAACACAATGATCACAAAAGTCTAGTTCACCCGTACCTTCGCTACCAAGAAGACCTCTTTTGCTTAGAATAGTCATGCCCTTCTCACTCATGTGCCCTAACTAGCCATGCCATAATCGAGTCCAATTTTCATTCGATGAGGAAGAAGTGACAGTTGCAAAACCTGTCATTGCAGAGCCTTGTAGGATATAGAGGCTACCACATCTCACACCCTTCATGAGAACAAGTGCACCTTTAGAGACTTTCAAGACTCCACCTTCAGTCGAATACCTGTAATCTTTAGACTCAAGAGTACCAAGTGAAATATGATTGCATTTGAAATATGGAATATGACGAACATCTGTTAAGATTCTCACAACACCATCATTGCACAGTGCCAGTACCAACCACATTACATTAGGCATCATTGCCCATAAGCACAACACTGGAATCTAGCGGCTCATATGTTACAAACCAGTCTCTATGAGGACACATATGATATGTGCAGCCAGAATCTAAAACCTACGCAATAGTACACCTCTTGTTTGACATAGTTACACATAATACATCACCATCTGACTCAGAATAAAGAATGGAAGCTTTGACTGATTTTTCAGGTTGTTTATTGTTCTCCTCTTCCTCCTTTTTGTTTTTCAAGCTATAACACTCATCAATTAAGTGTCCTCCCTTCAATATTTGCAAAATTTGTTGGATTTATGTCCCTTAAACTTAGAACGTGAGTTTCTCCTAGTGGTGCCCTCTTTTCCAAAGGGCCTACCTCTCAAATTTAAGCCCTCACCTTTATGATTAGAACACAATTCAAGGTCGAATTTTTCTGTGGACAATAAACTTACTTTTACGCCCTCAAAAGATAAAGTCTCATTGTTAATATATAACAAGATTTTCTTGAAATGCTTATAGGAAGAGGGTAATGAGACTACCAACAGAATATCTTTGTCTTCGTTCTCAATTTTAACATCCATGCTTTCTAAATCAATAAGAATGGAATCGAAATCATCAAGATAATTTTGAATAGGAGTATCTGTGGCCATAAAGAATGTGTACAAATGTTGTTTGAGATAAATTTTGTTGGCAAGACTTTTCGTCATATACAACGCCTCCAATGAGAGCCAAAGATCTACTGTTATGGTCTTCTCAAGAACCTCACGAAGTACATGAGGTGCAAACATAATTGAATGGTTCAAACCACCTTCCTGTCGAGATCATCGCATTGCTCATCAGTAATGGATGCAAGCATCTTGGTTTTGCCACAAAGAGCTTTCTTCAATCCATTCTATGCAAGAACGACCATTATTTGGACTTTCTAAATGTTAAAGCTGATCTAGCCATTGAATTTAGGAATATCAAATTTCATGACAGTTGCCATCCTTGAACTTGGCTCTAATACCACGTGTTAGGACTGTAGAATATAAATTTGGATGCAATAAGAAAATATAACAGAATAGATAATAGCAAGAAAAATAAATTAGCACCAAGAACATCAAAAATTTTACGTAGAAAACCCAAATCGGGCAAACCATGGACGATGATAATCGGAAAATTCACTATGTGCTTAGAGAGTACAAATTGATCTCGAAGCAATATGTTTGAATAAGAGATCAATATGTGATTACAAATTCACTCAAAATACTCTCTCAAAATTAAGAACAATAGTGCATGATTTTTGGTGTGGATGTGGGAAGGTCATGATGATTCTTTATTGGTTGAGGATGATCAAAATTAATTTTTGGATGATTATGCTTGACGAAGATGATGAAGATTTATGGCAGCTCCCCTTAACCTTTTGCAGTTTCATCAATTAATCAAAATTAGTTCATAATAATCCTTGCTATAACCTCAAAAATGGATCAAAATAAGCAGTCCAAAAGTCACCTAGATTGCCACGGAAAGTCCGTGGACCTCTCTGGTTGAAAGACCAAAAACTGCTACTGCTAGGAATAAGCCGGGCAAAGCACTGGGCCATGTTTATGAAGGAAAGCCCAGTTGCTGAAAGCAAGGAAGAGGTGAAGCTGGGCCAATGTGTGAGAAAGCACTGGGCCTGCGTGAATCAGGGCCGCGTGAGGCAAAATGAAGGCCTGACTGTGTTTTCTTTTCTTCTTCTTCTTTGCTTAGCCCAACCAAGAAACTAGTTAATATTTTTGGGCATTGTCTCAATAAAAGAAATAATTGATTTTCTATGTATTATAATGCCTTGCAAATTGATCCAACAGGAAATGACTTCTTAGTTTGCTTTGTAGCTTTGCTAAAATAGTCACTTTGATAACTATCTTTTACTAGTTTTATAAGTGTAATGGGGTACTTGCAAAGCTATAGTAGCCTTCAACTAGAAAAGCTCTATGTTTTTTTTCCCTCCAGAAATGCAGCATCTAGTAGCCGTTTCAGTAGTAGTATGTTGAATATGTGACAATGGTACTTGAGGTGAAATAGATAGTTCGAACACTATCATGTTCACATGTTTCCTAATTTGTAAAAAATCTAGAGTGGATTATTAGTACTTCAAAGGACCACGATGATTGTTTCCTAGCTCACATTCAAATTATAAATTCAGGGCGTGGTATTACATCGATTTCTATGCTTCATTAAAGACCTCCCAAAAAACTTTGGCTCTTAGTACGTTGGTTATAGGTGCTGGGGCTCAAATAATTGAAGTGCATACATTAAAGCCTCTACCGCCCCAGCTTCTAGGGGCAAGAATATATGTTTGAGGGTCTTATTTGATAAAACGTACTTTGATAATGCTATGTTTGTGCATGTTGACTTGTATTAAAGATGGTATAGAGTTTGATATTTTAATGTAATCCAAATCATCATCTAGAATCTGGAAAGTCTGATTGGTAGGTTGCATAATTACATGCATAAGTGAATTTTATTCACCTAGAACTTTCATTATAAGAAGTAGCTTCCCTAAAATTAAAGCAATGCATAATTTATGTAGTCATGCTTTCTTACTACAATAGGAGCGGTAAGCCATGTGATAATAGCTGCAAACAATGAGTAATGAAGTTTACGAGCAAGATCATAAGAATTGACATTTAACTTTCCTGGGAAATATGGTTGAAACCTTATGAGAGAAGACCAACTGATAATCAAAGAAGGATAGTGATAATTCTTCTTCCGTACGTGTATTTTGCTTATCATCTTGGAAATTTCTAATCACTACACTCTTGTAATATGATATCCAATAAGATTTCTTACATCTTTTGAAGGTCTCCAATATGTAGAATGACCTTACAGGAGTGGTAAATAGGATAATGAAAGTTTTCGTGTTTCAATGTCCTTGTGAGTATCACTGACTTCTGCAAATGTAAATGTTCAATGTAAATAAAATGCGGAATGCAAATAGAGATACACCAAATGATATGTTTTTGAAGTTCACCTATGCACGTTTGGACTAATCTCCACTAAAGGTCCTTCGTTAGGATTTAACCACTTTACCAACTCTCAAATTACGGAAATCACAGGAATTTAAATCTCATAAAGTAAACACAATGCAAGAGTGTGAAGACCAATTGATATTCAACACGAACTGATAAGTTGTGTACTCTTGTTCTTCAACTTGGTCGTCAATAAATAACTCGGAAACTTAATATGACTTTTGTTGCAAATCTACTAGTTGTTGTGCAAATGTTGTAATTGAATCTTCATTTTAATTCAGTGTGCACCATCTGTTGATTCTTCTTTCTAAAACTGCCTTCTTGTTTCATTATTTACTAAACTTGGAGTCTCTTGCCTTATTTATTAGCATAGCACTTGACTCTGTAGTAGAAAACTTAGATTAGTTGTTGTAGACTTTCCTTGAAGTTCAATATCCATTATAACAATTTTAAACTTCGCAAACATAGGACAAATTTACATAATATTTCTTAAACTTGTTTCCACGTGATTAGCTCAAAATATAGTTATGCATTAATAAAAAATAATCATCCAAACTAAAACAATATCTCAATCACACGTTTGCCATTATTAGAACTCTTAAAGGAATCAAGTACACCAACTAAAAGGGTACAATATATTTCTAGGATATCTTACTATGGGGCACATGACAAATATTTAGAAATATTTTACTAGTCTAATTTAGGCAATCCTCACATCTATTTCAGAGTAAAATAAGCAAGCCAGATCGAATAATATCATTTGACACTCATATTATAACGCCCCAGATGGAGAGCCAATGGGCAGTCACCTAACAGGGAAAAGATATTGGGTGTGGACCGCCAGTCAAGAGGACTTGTAAGTCGGTTGGTTAGTGAGGCACAATGAGGACGTTGTGTGCTTTAAGTGGGGGTAATTGTGACACCCTGAGTGTGGCGTAAAAAAGGATCGAAGTGGTTACTTATATCACCGAAGGTGCACCTTTCTTTTCGGGAAGCCCACTATTAAGAACTCCATAGTTAAGCGTGCTTCTTGGGGAGCAATCTTAGGATGGGTGACCTCCTGGAAAGTTTCCCAGACATCGTGTGAGCGAGGACGAAGCATGCCGGAAAGACTTATGGTGATTTCTGGGGCCAGTTGATGATCCTTAAAGTGACTCCTAATAACTGTCCGCGGCCTAGGAGGGGGTCGGGGCGTTACAGATGGTATTAGAGCCGACCCGTGACCATGAGCTACGCCAGCAAATGGAGAGCACATGGGCCACGTAACGGGGCAAGGATTCTGGGTGTGGACCGCTGGTCAAGAGGACTCGTAAGTCAGTCGGTTAGTGAGGCACAATGAGGGGTGTTGTGCACTTCAAGTGGGGGTGATTGTAACACCCTGAGTGTGGCTTAAAAGGATCGAAGTGACTACTTACATCATTAGAGGTGCACCTTTCTTTTCGGGAAGTTCACTCTTAAGAACTCCACAGTTAAGCGTGCTTAGCCATTTTAGCATATATTAAAGATCATGACATAGCTAAGTATCATATAACGAATTATGGAAAGAATACACGTTAATTGATCTACACTGATGCTAACTCAAGATATGCTAAAATATAATGTGTAAGAAACATCGCATTTTTAAAATCAATGTTCATATAAACACCGAAGGCCAACATATTTTAAGCCCTACTTAAACTTACATCATCATTCAATCATCGTGTGTTACAAAACATTAGTTATCAATGCAGATTATAAAGTTAGTAGTGCTTTGAACTCAAAACCGTATAACACATCAAACACTATTTCAGCATGATGGATTTTATTCTTCATCTCTGAGTAATCTAGTTGGCAGTGTTGTTATAAGAGCATTAAGTTTGATGTTATAGTTATATAGGGGTGTCAAATAACTTAGGTCATGTTGAGTTCATATTTGTGTTGAACATAAACGGGTCAAGAAATCCTTGATCTAAATTTGAATCGTTTATTAAACGAACTAAAAACTTGATTTGTACCTATTAATTGTTAAAACGGTTTAACCAAAAGTTTACCCAGTAACTCATTTAATATAAATGAGTCAAGTTCAACTTATCTAGTCACCCACTTACCCACTCAACATTTCAATTAAAGTATGATTATGAAACATTATGAATCAATGTTACCCACGATTCACAAGAACCACAACCCCACAAACAAAAACTTACTTGATCAAACCCCACATTTTCACAAATTTCCTCAAAAAAATAATCAATGATTGGATAAATAGGTCGACCTATTTAGCTCATTTTATTAAATGAGTTATATAGGCATTTTTTTGTATCAAAATTCTCAACATGCACCTAACCCAATTAGTTAAATGAGTTAAACATATTAACTATTTAATTAAACTAGTTAAAAATCTCTACGTAAATCCACTTAATTTCATGTATGGTTCGGATTAATAATCTTGTCGGGTCAGCTTTTGACATCCCCAATAGTATACATTTGGTAAATTTTTTAGAGCTTATATATTAGGAATCACCTCATCTGCATTGCAAGTAGGTAGCAGCTACCAAAGCCCTAGTCCTAATGGATACAACATCTTTATAAGCAATTGGGAGACTATGGGCAAGGAGATATGCCAAACAGCACTTGAGTTTTTTCAGTAAGGAAATTTGCTATCTCAGTGGAACTAGATTGGAATTTTACTGATACTAAAGGTTGCCAATCCAACTCAACAAGTATTACAGGCCTATGGTTTATTGCATTACATTATATAAATGTATTTCTAAGATGCTCAGTGGGAGACTTGGAGAGGTGCTACCTTCCCTTATTTATGATAATCTACCTATATTTATGAAGTGGACGTCCATTGCACATAATGTGAATATATGTCAAGATCTTCTCAAGTTATGATAACAGAATTAAGTTTTCCCATGATGTCTATTAAAATATTATGTGTATGAAGAGGCTTAACACTCCTCACCAAGCATCACCATTCAAGACTAATGCCTAGCCATACTTTCCTAGGTAGCCTTGTACATATATTCTTGAAAGTTGGTTAATTTTCAAGCTAAAATTGGTTCAATTTAGATGGTATCCATAGATTTTTTGATACATCAAAGGTCTAAGTTTCATCTATAATGTCATTAGTGGTCATGGTTTACTTGTTAGTAGTGAGTTATGGACAATAATAAAGCTTTTAGCACAAGTTACATAGGAAGTCATATTTCGTCAGTCATGTGCCTGCTCTAATTTAAGTAAGAAATTGGGATTCAATTTTGATAAATCATATACAGTTAGATAGTACCAAAAGTTCACTTCGAACAGTCAATCATAGACTTTCAAATTCTAAGTATAGCTCAAGCTATAACGCAAAAACTAAGCAAGGTGTTATGCAAGTCTGGATTTGTATGTTTTTTATCGTAAGCTTCTTTGGGCAGTAAAATGGATAAAATAAGGCTAATTGTCAGTGGATGATTAGTGAAGATGCCCAAAATTTTCGCTCTTGAAGATATTTAGCACTTTCCTCCATTTAAGTTATTTGAGGATGCCCCTAATCGAGGATAAGTGTATAAATTTCAAGTCCTTGAATTTTTGCTAGTGTTTCCCCTTTTTTTTGAATTAGTTGTACATTATGCTTGTTTTTCATTGAGTAATTAATATATTCTAACATCATTGGTTAGTGCTCTTTGTGATCCCCTTTTTTGGCTAAAGGTTAGGAGACGATGGAACA
Organism: Carnegiea gigantea; assembly: GCA_029747015.1. NCBI lineage: Eukaryota > Viridiplantae > Streptophyta > Magnoliopsida > Caryophyllales > Cactaceae > Carnegiea > Carnegiea gigantea. The sequence goes on from JAKOGI010002161.1 coordinate 78,679, forward strand.
TTCTAGTATTATACATTGGCTTGAATCCTTACATTAAAAAAAAAAGGGCATTGAGATTTTGAGTAATGGAATGAAGATGCTTTTTGCTTACATTTGCTCTCTCTAAAAATCTTGGAAAGTCTTTATGTAAGAAGTTCATTTTGGTGGCGACTTTTAGGTCTTTTGTTTAGAGATTAGCTTGGTGTGGTGAAATGCTTCTAATTCATGTGGCGATAATACCTTAAACATGAACACATCCAATATGTTTCATTTTCTATTCCCACCAAAAAAACCCCAAAGCATAAAATTATTTTTTTTATTTTGTTGATGTTAGATTGCATCCTTGAAGTTGAGGTTCGATCCATGTGAAAAGCAGACCTTAAGAAGGCCTATGACTATGTCTCTTTATATTTTATCCATCAACTACTCATCAAGCTTCATTTCCCATCTTTATTCCACATTGGCCCATGGCTTTATTGACTACAAATAGCTTCATTGTCCATGAATGGTGTTGGGTTTTGGCCCAACTTACACTCCACGGCTCGTGAAGGACAGCAGCTGTTTAGCTATGGCAGTTAAGGTTTCTCGCGGGTTTCTCGCTCATCCTACCCCTTTATAAACGCACGCCTCCAACCTTCTCAATACACCAACAGAAAATACTATTTGAGTATTTTGTTCTAATTGTCTAGATTTGTAAGAGAGCGTTATAGAGACTTTTACAATCTCTAATCGATCTTCCTATTAGAACCTATCGTTCTAAGATCGATCCTGTACTCCTCTTCTCTATAGTGGATTTATGACTCATCATCGTCCGTGGTTTTCCCACATTGGGTTTTCCACACAAATTCTGGTGTTGATTTGTTATTACTCGTTTATATTATCTTTGTAATTTATTTGTTGCATTCATTTGATTTCTCATCATTGCTAACAAGTGGTATCAGGGCTACAGTTATAGGATGGCAATAGTTACAAAATTTGGTACTCTCAATGGGAAGATGAGCTTCATCATCTGGAAGGTGCAGACGATGGCCGTTCTTGTACAGAACGGATTAAAGAAGGCTTTGGCTGGTAAAAAGAAGAAACATGCACAATGGCTGACGAACTGTGGGAGGAACATGATGAAAAGGCACTCTCCACTATTCAGTTGAGTAGCTCCGCAAGTTGTCCTAGAGGTTCTAGACAAAACCACCACTGTAGAACTCTGGCTTAGATTAGAGACAATATACATGACTAAAAGTCTTGCGAACAAAATTCGTCTCAAGGAACAACTATATACGTTCTCCATAGCGGAAGGTACTTCTATTCGAAATCATTTAGATGAATTCCATTCTATTATAGATCTTGAAAGTCTAGATGTGAAAATAGAAGATAAAGATGAGGCGATTCTACTAGTTGTCTCACTGTCCCCTTCCTATAAGCACTTCAAGGAAACTATACGATACAGTAACAATGTTGTTATATCTTTTAAGGATGTTAAGGCTAACTTACTATCCAAAGAGAAGTTTGATCTTGATGTGCATTCTAATGGTACAGCTGAAGGTTTGTCGGTGAGAGGTTGAACCTCTGAAAAGGAGAGCTCAAATAGAAATTCTAGATCCAAGTCCAGAGGTCGCAAATCTAGTAAGTTTTGCAAATACTACAAGACAACTGGGCACTTAGTTGCTAATTGCTACAAACTGAAGGACAAAAAGGTAAAGGAAAACAATCAATCTGCAGAAGCCTCAGTTGTCGACTATGGGTCAGATGGCGATGTTCTACTTGCCACTACCACTAATAATCAGAGTCAATGAACCCTGTAACATCATAAGTTATAGTTTTAGACTTGTCAAAGACTAGACACCTGTCGATGGAACCCTTCATATAGCGAAGAATACATTTTACAGCTTCCCAATATCCTTCACAGGATTATGCATATAATAGCTCACCACGCTAGCTGCATAACCTAAGTCAGGCCTAGTGTAGACCATAACATACATGAGGCTCTTTGCTATACTAGAATATAGGACATGAGATATCTTCTCTATTTCCACTTCAAAAGCTGGACAGGACTCAACTGATAGTTTAAAGTGAACAGCTAGAGGAGTGGTAATGATTTGTAGTTACTCATATTGAACCTATTAAGAACCTTCTCTAGGTATTTCCTCTGAGATAGGTAGAGCTTACAAGCTTTTCAATCTCTGTGTATCTCCATGCCAAGTATCTTCTTAGCTACTCCCAGATCCTTCATCTTAAACTCATTGTTAAGTTGAGATTTTAACTTACTGATCAAGGACTTATCCTTGAGCATGTCATCAATATATAGTAACAGATAAATGAAGTGATGTATCCTCAAGGGGGGTAGCCCAAGCAAGCCAAATCAGAATGCAAAGAGAACAAACGGATTCAAGCTTCCTTTGTAAACACAAGCTCAAAGTAGGATAGTTTTGTGAATAGAACCGAAACTAGCACCTCACTTGGATACAGAAACACCACCAAGTTTAGCACTAGGGCCCTTAACAACTCCTTGGATACAGAAACACCACCAAAGAGAGGTTAAGACTCTTGCTAGATCACCACCCTACCCGGCCAAAGATAGAGATAAGCTAGAAGAGAGTTTGGGAGTTCAAAGGAGCAAAGCTCAACTTCAATCTATTTTCTCAACATGATGGCCGGCCAAAGGGCCTTGGGGGGGCTTAAATACAAAGCTTCCTAGTACAAAACATAGGCCCTAGACTACCTTACAAGCTAAACTAGGCAAAAACCTGAAAATCAAAACAACACCAAAAACGGTTAGATTAAACCGTGGCTTGACACATCTTCATTGTTGATCTTGAGGCTTAGGTGTCGACCTTGGGAGCTTGGGAGACTTCAATCAGCAGCTTGGCACTCTAATCAAGTCATTTGCAAGTGGATTAAACCTTGATAAGAGCAAAAAGCACCTCAAAAAGAACAATATGCAGCTGCTGCCTTTACCCGGGTAAAAGGGAGTTTCTTCCCTTAATTTGCTGGTTAATAGCTCCACAAGTGTGTAATTTGGCTGAGTTTTTTTATGGCCACTTGATAATATTTTTAATATGATTTCAAGCCATAAAAGTTTCAGTCCAAATGGAGGAGCTTTGGGCGTCCAAACAGACCCATTTCCAGAACTGGGCAGAACTGAAACAGTTTTGAGCACTTGACTTCAACAGCTGATTTGAGGTAGCAAATGACCTCCAAATGACTTGCAATTGGTCTTATTGGAAAGAACACATCTTAAACTTAAAGTTAGGCCTCCTGCATCCCAATCATATCCATTGGAAGGTCATGTAAAAAGGTGTACAAAACCGGGTTTGTTCACAGGCCGAAAACAGGATGAAGGCTGAAAATGACTAAGGCAAACTAGGCATGTTTTTTGCACTTTAGCCATTGATTCTGATTGTTTTGGAGCACGTTTAGGGTAGGTATTCATGGTCATGGATGGATCTCCATCATGAAGGAATCACCAACTTGCTGAAAGTACACACAATTGTCATAATAACAACATGTATAGCCTTGTCCTATCATGAAGGCATCCAACTTTTTATACTATTACTGTGGTGCCTGTTTTAGGCCATATAGTGACTTCTGCAAGCAGCAGACATGATCTTCCTTTCCAGGAATTATAAAACCCTCAGGTTGCTTCATGTATATCTCTTCCTCCAACTCCCCATGAAGGAATGCAGTTTTCACATCAAGTTGCTTCAACTCCAGATCAAATAGAGCAACAAATATAAGCAATAGTCTATTAGATGTATGATGTACTAAATGGGAGAAAACTTCATTAAAGTTAATACTTTCTTTCTGGTTGCAGTCTCGAATGACCAGTCTTGCCTTCAATCTTGTATCTTCAACCCCAGGTATGACTTTCTTTCTTTTGTAGACCTACTTAGCCGTCAAGGCACTATGACCCTTAGGTAATTCACACAACTCCTAAGTGTTGTTCTTGTGCAAACTATCCATCTCTTCTTACATTAGCATAAGCCACTTTGAAGAGGGGGGGACAGGAGATGACTTCAGAGTAGGTAAAACATTCAATACCTTCAGGTATCTCCTGTGCAACAGCTAAGGCATATGCTATTAGTCCATGTTCATCATTAGCGAAGTAGTGTGCAGGCTTTCGAGTGGCTCTTCATGGCCTGTCTAAAGTAGTGACTTGAAGTTTGCAACTCTTCAGAACTTGGTATCAAGGCTGTTGGGGTTGGTTTCATTAATATGGTCCTCACTACTAGAATGAGACGCTCATCATTACTCTAATGTTTTTTTTTTTTTTAATTAAGGGAATGAAAGGCCTAGGATAAGGGGATCTAATCTCTGTTCTCATCCTTGTTATTGCTATGAGCTACCTAACAAGATGACGAACCTTTGTAGCTCATAAGAATGCATTAGGAGCTCATCTAATCCATAACCAATTTGGGTTGACAATTCTATGTTTTGCATAAAATTTGGTGATATTCTTCACTAGGCACCCTTCTGAAATTAAGATAGTTATGCACGCTTTTAATCATTTTATCAACTACCGCTAGTTAGATGGTAAATTTGTAAAAATCATAGGCTTTTATGGATGGTGTGTCTAAACGATGTAAGAATCATATCTTACAGCTCATTGGTTTCTCTCTAGGGGAATTTACAATTATACATACATATATATATATATATATGTGTGTGTGTGTGTGTGTGTGTGTGTGTGTGTGTGTGTGTGTGTGTATATACATATATATAATATATATTATATATATATATATATATATATATATATATATATATATATATATATATATATATATATATATATATATATATATATATATATATATATACATATCTGTGTGTGTGTTCTGTTGATCAAAAAGATGGACAAAGGCTGATTGTCATTTGCTAGTGGACAGGATTATTAAAAGAGTTAAATATTGGACAACAAGCATCTGTCTTATGGAAGCAGGTTATAACTTGTTAACTCAGTGTCATCTATCTCCACACTTACTAGTCTTCATTATTTGTGCTATTTAAGAGTGTCATCAAAAGTATTGAGAGTGTATATATATATACATATACATATCTGTGTGTGTGTTCTGTTGATCAAAAAGATGGACAAAGGCTGATTGTCATTTGCTAGTGGACAGGATTATTAAAAGAGTTAAATATTGGACAACAAGCATCTGTCTTATGGAAGCAGGTTATAACTTGTTAACTCAGTGTCATCTATCTCCACACTTACTAGTCTTCATTATTTGTGCTATTTAAGAGTGTCATCAAAAGTATTGAGAGTGTCTACATGAATTATGTGAAAACCCCTTTTAGCCTAGGGAAACATATGTTTGCCAAGGAAATCAGGTGGTATTTATTGCTATTAGTCACTATACATGCAATTTAGTTGTAGTTGCAAAATACTTAAAGTATATTCCCGGTGATAAAAGCTCCCTGTGAATGAAATACATCTATGAAATTTATGTAAAGAATGCCTACACTGGGTTGTTCATGATATTGGAAGAATTCTTAATGTCAGGCATTTGTTTACTCCTAGTGATAATGGTCGAAAATGGCCAGCAAATATTACTCAATTGCTAGGGGTTATCATTGGTTGCCTGGGTCTATAAGCAAGCATACATTGGTTGAGGTTATATAGTGAAAGTTTAACATGTCCAAGCACTATTCTTGTTTTATATTTTGGACCAAAGATAGACTTTTAAGGCTACAAATCTTTGTTTGTGATGACAAATGTTGAGAGTGGTTTTGATGCAGTCCCCACCACCAGTAACAATGAGGGGGATCCCCCAAGTCATCCAAGGTCCATTACTAGCTTCAAAGGTCAAGCCATGGTCCAGAAAGTCCAAGACATTCAAGGAGATACACACGGGTTGGACATCCTGAAATTACCCGGTTTTGTGTATCTAATTTCCTAAGCCAGATGGTGGCTTATGTCCTTTATTTTTGCATTTTGGAGATCCTCAAGAAGTCCCCTAACATGTCCAAGCATTACATTTTGGTCACACACACGTTTAAGGGGAGATTCAAAGCCATTTCCAAAACCGGTCAGATTTGCTCCTAATCTGCGCAGTTTAAAGTTTGAAGCTGGTTAGGCCATCTAAACCATGTTTAACCTTAATCTCTTGGATGGGGGGGTTTATAGACATCCTAAACTTTTCCCCCATGTTTACAATCACAATTATCACAACTTTTGTTAAGATTACATTCAGTCCCAAAAACCGGCTAAAACTGTTCCAAGGACCCGGTTTGACACCCGGTTTTATTTTGCCTTCCCCATTGGGTTTTCTCCTCTCCAACTGACATGGCACGTCCTACAAGGCTGGGCACACCTTCCAAAGAGTCCATGATGAGCTGCAACCTTGAAAAGAAAAGCCAATGAGGAAGCAAAGACAAGAAATTGTGTTCTTGAATGCCATTGTCTAGCCGTAAAGCACTTCACCTTTTCAGCTTTGCTTTTGTGATTGGTTTGCTGAGATCTTCTTCAATCAGGCATAGAAAGAGTTGTATAATGTAATCCAAGTCATTAGTATTGTTTTCCTTTTGATTTGGATGTAATTTGAAGAGCTTGATTGTACCGGTTATGCTAAACCGGATTAGCTTAGTCCTAATACCTTTCCTACTTGCTAAGGAAAGGCTAGGTGTGTGCTTAGTTGGTTGTGTGCTTACTTGCTTGCCTTCCTCTGCTGAGTATATAAGCCCTCACTTTCCATTTTGTAGGACACAACTCAGATTAAATCAAAGAAGAAGTTGAGAGCATTGCTTTCTTACTTTGCTAAACCTTGCTTATCCTTAATCTAGCCAATTAAGGTGGTGTTCAAGTCAAGTCTTAACCTTGATTAAGTGGTGTATTCTGTATCTTAATCAAGATTAAGGGCTCTAAGCTTATGAGTGGTGGTGTTTCTGTATCCATTCAAAGCTTAGTCTATCCTAATCTCATTCATAACAACCGGGTTTAAGGTTTGGTTATTAGCTTAATCTTTTGAGCTTATAATCCTTTGCCTTGAATCTTCACCATTCATTCTCAATACTACTACCTTCCCACTTCCCCAGTTAGCCAAAGCCAAGCATTGGAATCACCACAAAAGGCCTTGCAAAACAAGCAAACACAAAACCTTCCCAAACCGTGCAAAAGAGCATTCCTAAGCACGGCCGGGCAGAATATTGGCACGGTCCCCCCGTGCTGAAAGGCACGACCGTGCCACTTCAGTTCTTCATTTTCCAGCTTTCATTGTTGTGGGATCGAACTTTGGCACGGTTAGACCGTGCTATAAGGCACGACTGTGCCTCCCCTACCCGTGACATATACTTGATTTCTTGCTTCCCTTTTTGGTGTGTGATTCTTTGGGCTCCTTTCCCTTGAGACATACATCATATTTGGTATCAGAGCCCAGGTTTCTCTGAGGCCTGGTACCTCCACTTCACTTCCACAAAATTTACACTCCTTTCCTTCTTCACCATCTAATTCTTCTATTACCTCAAAGATGACTTCTTCTAGTATGTCATTGGAAGAGAAGTTTGAATCCTTAATGAAGCAAAACGAGTTCCTTGCCAATCAGATTCGAGAAGACTCATAAAGAAATCGAGAATCTCAGGCACAGAATGAATATCTGAGGAAGCAGTTGGGTTCATTCCTGATGCAGAAGCAAAGAATAAATGAGGAGATCGATGAAACTCGTCAATCTGAACCAAGAGTTCGTGAACAAGTTCAAAGTCATGATATTGATTCTTCAAGTGAAGAAGAAGAGCCTCGAATGGATAGAGGAGTGTCACGAAACCAGTCCAATAGCAATGACTTCAGAGTGGAACTTCCTGAGTTCGAAGGTAAACTAGATCCTGAAGAGTTTGTTGACTGGCTGAATACAGTTGAAAGAGTCTTTGAATACAAAGACATTCCTGATGATAAGAAGGTCAAACTGGTGGCTTTAAGACTCAGAAAGTATGCATCCTTGTGGTGGACTAATCTGAATGCCAAGAGAACTAGAGAACGAAAAGCAAAGATTGGTACTTGGGAAAAGATGAAGGCCAAGCTAAAGCCAAGGTTCCTTCCACCTACGTATGTCCAAGATTGTTACTCCCAGTTTCATAATCTTACTCAAGGTAACATGTCTATTGAAGAATATACTCGAGAGTTTGAGAAACTGATGATTAAATGTGACATACAAGAGCCTGAAGAACAAACCATCGTTAGATACTTGGGTGGTCTTGAACCTAGGTATTCTAATGTGGTAGAACTACAAGCCTATACTTCCTTTGATGAGGTTTGTGTGTTAGCACACAAAGTGGAACAACAAAAGAGAATCAAACCATTCCAGAAACCTCAAGGTACCAAGCCTTTCCTACAGAACAAACCCTTTAACAAGGGGAGTTCCAATCCACCACCAAAGCCACAAACACCCTTTCCCTCTTATCCACAAAGAACCCCAGCTCCTCAAAAGGCTCCAGCACCCCCATTCTGACCTAACCCTAATCCAATGAGTAATCGAAGATGTTTCAAATGTCAAGGGCTTGGTCATATTGCATCTGAGTGTCCAAACAGGAAGGTAATCACCCTAACTGAGTGGACCGCAGTTAAGGAGGATTTTGAAGAGGAGGAACGTGAGCCAGAAAGTGAACCAGAAGCTGAAGAATCTCAGGATGAGATTATTGAAGAAGCTGATGAAGGAGAACTCTTAGTCTTGAGAAGAGTTCTGAGTAATCAGAAGGGAGCTAAAGATGAACAGAGGGAGAATATCTTTCACACTCGATGTACCTCCCAAGGAAAGATATGTTCTCTGATTATCGATGGAGGCAGCTGTGCTAATGTGGTTTCTCTAAGCATGATTGAGAAACTCGGGCTACAAACCAAGACTCATCCACACCCATACAACATCCAGTGGTTAAACCAAAGCAAGGGAATTCAGGTGAACTCTCGTTGTTTGGTTTACTTTTCCATTGGTAAAAATTATCAAGATGAGTTATGGTGCGATGTAATTCCAATGGATGCATATCATATTCTTTTGGGAAGACCTTGGTTGTATGATCGAAAGGTCATGCATAATGGACACTTGAATACCTATTCATTTTCCAAGGATAGTAAGAAAATCACCCTAGCCCCTTTATCCCCATCACAGCTCCACGAAATTCAGCCTCACAAAAAATCCAAGCATACTGATTGTTTGTTAACTGCGAGTGAACCAATTTTAAAGGCATTACAGCATGAGTTCAAGGCCTTTAAAGATTGAATATTGAATGTTCAAGAAGAACCCGAGTATGTACTACCTGCTCACCCCATAGCCAAAACACTCTTTGAAAATTTCTGTCATGTATTCCCTGAGGACATCCCAACGGGTTTACCTCCCAAAAGAGACATCCAACACCACATTGATCTTATCCCGGGTTCCATCCTACCAAACAAACCAGCCTATAGGATGAATCCAAAGGATACTAATGAGATTCAAAGACAAGTTGCAGAATTGCAGGAAAAGGGCTTGATTCGAGAGTCTTTGAGTCCATGTGCCGTTCCAGCCCTTCTGGTACCAAAGAAGGATGGAGCAATGAGAATGTGTGTTGATAGCAGAGCCATTAACAAAATTACAATCAAGTACAGGTATCCAATATGAGACTTGAAGATATGCTCGATGAGTTATATGGCTCGAAGGTGTTCTCGAAGATTGATCTTCGAAGTGGCTACTACCAGATCAGAATTAGAGAAGGTGATGAATGGAAGACAGCCTTCAAAACCAAAGGTGGCCTCTACGAGTGGTTGGTAATGCCTTTTGGTTTTTCTAATGCACCCAGTACTTTCATAAGACTGATGAATCAGGTGTTTAGACCATACATTGGCAAGTTTGTAGTAGTTTACTTTGATGATATTCTGGTCTACTCTAAGAATGAGCATGAGCATCAAGATCATCTAACCCAGATTATGCTTGTTTTAGAGCGGGAGAAATTGTATGGTAACCTTAAGAAATGTTCCTTCTTCACTCCTGAAGTTACCTTTCTTGGTTACATTGTTACTGAAGCTGGTATCAAAGTTGATGAGGGTAAGGTGGAGGCCATTCGGTCTTGGCCTATACCTAAGAGTATTCATGATGTTAGATCTTTTCATGGTTTAGCTTCATTTTACAGGAGATTCATTCGTGGTTTCAGTACCATAATGGCTCCCATGACTGAAGTGATTAAAGGAACATCATTTGTGTGGACTACTAAAGCACAGTCAGCTTTTGAAGATATCAAGGCCAAGCTTACTCAGGCACCGGTCCTTGCACTCCCTTGCTTTAGTAAGATATTTGAAGTTGAATGTGATGCTTCCGGTGTAGGTATTGGTGGAGTTCTTACACAAGAAGGTAAACCTCTAGCCTTCTTCAGTGAGAAGTTATGTGAGTCCAGAAGAAAATACTCCACTTATGATAAAGAGTTTTATGCTATTGTGCGGTGTTTAGAGCATTGGAGTCATTATCTCATTGCTAGTGAGTTTATCTTGCATTCTGACCATGAAGCTTTGAAGTATATACAAGGGCAGCATAAATTAAACTCCAGGCATGCTAAGTGGGTTGAGTTTATGCAGTCATATCATTTCACTATCAAGCACAAGTCAGGTAAACTCAATCAGGGTGCCGATGCTCTATCCAGGAGGTATCTGTTGTTATTTCAGTTAGATGCTTGCATACTTGGTTTTGAGCATCTAAAGGTTTTGTATGATGATGATGAGGACTTTGGGACATTATATGCTGATTGTTTGAAGCATCCAAAGGAGATTTCCATGTCCAGGAGGGTTTTTTATTCAAGGGGACACGACTGTGTGTTCCAAAATGCAGCACTCGAGAGCTACTGATTAGAGAAGTGCATGGAGGGTCATTAGCCGGGCATTATGGTGAGAACAAGACTGTTATGATGCTAAGAGAACATTACTTTTGGCCGGCTATGGAACGAGACGTACAGGACATACTTAAGAGATGCGGTACATGTCAGATGGCAAAAAGCCATTCACTACCTCATGGTTTGTATACTCCCTTGCCAATTCCCATTTCACCATGGGTTGATGTAAGTATGGACTTTATTCTTGGATTACCTAAGATGCAAAGAAACAACGACTCTATTTTTGTTGTTATTGATAGGTTTTCTAAGATGTCTCATTTCATTCCATGTAATAAGACTAATGATGCTACGCATATAGCTGAGTTGTATTTCAGGGAGGTAGCTAGACTGCATGGAATCCCGAGGTCAATTGTTTCTGACAGGGATACTAAGTTTTTAAGTCATTTCTGGGTCACCTTGTGGAAGAAGCTAGGTACTAAGCTGAAGTACAGTACCACCTGTCACCCACAGACTGACGGACAGACTGAGGTTACTAATCGAACTTTAGGGACTCTCCTAAGGGCTTTGATTAAACCTCACACCAGGGCTTGGGATTTGCTTTTACCCCATGCAGAGTTTGCTTATAACAGGACCCCAAGCAGGGCTACTGGTCATTCACCATTCAAGGTGGTCTATGGGATTGATCCCCTAGGACCACTTGATCTCATTCCACGAGCCTTTGATCAGAAGCCACATCCAGATGCGGCTGCCAGGGTAGAACAGATCAAGAAGGTGCACGAGTTGGTGAGAAGCAAGATCGAAAAGTCCAATGAAGCCTATCAAGCTCAAGCCAACAAGCATAGGAGAAAGATTACATTTCAACCTGGAGACCTTATATGGATCCACCTCAGAAAGGAGAGATTCCCCACCAGAAGGAAGAGCAAGCTCATGCCTCGAGCTGATGGTCCATTTGAGATATTAGAACGTATTAATGATAATGCTTACAAGGTTGATTTGCCAGGTGATTATGGAGTGTCAGCCACATTCAATGTAGCTGATTTACAACCCTATCATGAAGACGAGTACCTTGCCGATTTGAGGATCAAATCTTCCCAACAAGGGGAGGATGATGCAGTCCCCACCACCAGTAACAATGAGGGGGATCCCCCAAGTCATCCAAGGTCCATTACTAGCTTTAAAGTTCAAGCCATGGTCCAGAAAGTCCAAGACATTCAAGGCGATACACACGGGTTGGAGATCCTGAAATTACCCGGTTTCGTGTATCTGATTTCCTAAGCCAGATGGTGGCTTATGTCCTTTATTTTTGCATTTTGGAGATCCTTAAGAAGTCCCCTAACATGTCCAAGCATTACATTTTGGTCACACGCACGTTTAAGGGGAGATTCAAAGCCATTTCCAAAACCGGTCAGATTTGCTCCTAATCTGCGCGGTTTAAAGTTTGAAGCTGGTTAGGCCATCTAAACCATGTTTAACCTTAATCTCTTGGATGGGGGGGTTTATAGACATCCTAAACTTTTCCCCCATGTTTACAATCACAATTATCACCACTTTTGTTAAGATTACATTCAGTCCCAAAAACCGGCTAAAACTGTTCCAAGGACCCGGTTTGACACCCGGTTTTATTTTGCCTTCTCCATTGGGTTTTCTCCTCTCCAACTGACATGGCACGTCTTACAAGGCTGGGCACACCTTCCAAAGAGTCCATGATGAGCTGCAACCTTGAAAAGAACAGCCAATGAGGAAGCAAAGACAAGATATTGTGTTCTTGAATGCCATTGGCTAGCCGTAAAGCACTTCACCTTTTCAGCTTTGCTTTTGTGATTGGTTTGCTGAGATCTTCTTCAATCAGGCTTAGAAAGAGTTGTATAATGTAATCCAAGTCATTAGTATTGTTTTCCTTTTGATTTGGATGTAATTTGAAGAGCTTGATTGTACCGGTTATGCTAAACCGGATTAGCTTAGTCCTAATACCTTTCCTACTTGCTAAGGAAAGGCTAGGTGTGTGCTTAGTTGGTTGTGTGCTTACTTGCTTGCCTTCCTCTGCTGAGTATATAAGCCCTCACTTTCCATTTTGTAGGACACAACTCAGATTAAATCTAAGAAGAAGTTGAGAGCATTGCTTTCTTACTTTGCTAAACCTTGCTTGCTTATCCTTAATCTAGCCAATTAAGGTGGTGTTCAAGTCAAGTCTTAACCTTGATTAAGTGGTGTATTCTGTATCTTAATCAAGATTAAGGGCTCTAAGCTTATGAGTGGTGGTGTTTCTGTATCCATTCAAAGCTTAGTCTATCCTAATCTCATTCATAACAACCGAGTTTAAGGTTTGGTTATTAGCTTAATCTTTTGAGCTTATAATCCTTTGACTTGAATCTTCACCATTCATTCTCAACACTACTACCTTCCCACTTCCCCAGTTAGCCAAAGCCAAGCATTGGAATCCCACAAAAGGCCTTGCAAAACAAGCAAACACAAAACCTTCCCAAACCGTGCAAAAGAGCATTCCTAAGCACGGCCGGGCAGAATATTGGCACGGTCCCCCCGTGCTGAAAGGCACGACCGTGCCACTTCAGTTCTTCATTTTCAAGCTTTCATTGTTGTGGGACCGAACTTTGGCACGGTTAGATCGTGCTACAAGGCACGACTGTGCCTCCCCTACCCGTGACATATACTTGATTTCTTGCTTCCCTTTTTGGTGTGTGATTCTTTAGGCTCCTTTCCCTTGAGACATACATCAGGTTTAATCATAAGGAAGGTGTAACACCCCCAGCCCCTAGGCCAGAAGCGTTACGCTTTCCTAACTTCTTACTTAATTCATAGGACAAAACGGGCAGAGTTCCCCCTGAAAACTGACCGTTTCCAGGCTAAAAGCCTTACAATAAGTCCCTGCAAATCAATGGAAGCGCAAAACATTTAAAACATAGCTCAACGGCCACACGCCGGAGTTTATAACTCAACGAGCCACTCGCTCGGAGTACACCAGCCAGGTTGATTCATGAATAAAGAAGAAATGGACGATACAACTCAACGGTTAACAAAACCAGAGTATTAAGATTTACATCCCAAAACATAGCTAAATTAAACCAAGAAGACATCTAACTAACTTGATGGTTGACTCAGGCGGCCATACAGAGCGACCTTTATACCATATGCATTACATGAACTAGAATAATCGTTTACAGACCTTTATAAACTAAGAATACGTTACATGACTTCGTTAAACACGTAAGATCCCTTCAAATGAGCACATACGATGCCTTGTAAGCAACAATAGGTTCCTTCTGGACTTATCTGACTCAACTTCTTCCTGTCAGAAAGAAAACCTGGGGAAAAGGGGAAAGAGTAGTGGGATGAGCAACCACACGCTCAGTGAGTGTCCCCCAACCCCCTTAAAACCAAAACCGTTGCAGGCAATACTATCTTTACTAGTCACATATCACGTTTCCATACGTTACTAATATAATAGATATTCATAAAACCTTTATGGGAGGATCACTAAACATAAACTTCACTTCGACCACTCAATCATATTTCTAGGTTCCTTAATGATAGAGTTCTTTTCTAGCAAGCAGTTAGGCACGCGAGTAAGCATCGAAGGCTAAGTATAAGGATCTTTTCTTTTCATAATATAACTTCCTAACACTCCATTTAAACTACACATGAACCCTCAATCATATGATGTGTATATAAGGTTATCCTTTTTCATAAATACACTTTTCTTGGCATTTCATTCATATAATATACACATCACACACATAAACACATATCAAGCATTTAAGTACCTTTAAACATCATATTAAGCTATATGACACCCTCGCATGCTATTCACATATCAACGTTCATTCTTTTAGGAAGAGACGCCTTCATTCATGGAATTTTTAACGTGCTATAACTTTCTTTCTCATCTCATACACTATAAATCAGACAGATTTGCTATGGATAAGAATGATGCCACAAAAGATGAGAATCCACATTCAACCATACTTAAAAATCATTCATAATGCATCCATTGAGAGCTTTCCTTTAATGCATAGGCTAAGAATCCACATTCAAACATGCTTGAGGATCATTTCATAACTCATTCATTAAAAGCCTTCTTTCTTTCGTTGAAAACGTTTTCTTAGTCTTCGAAGGAAGTTTCATTTCATTTGGTCGTGTAACGACCCTTACAAGCTTTTCATACATCATTCCATATAGCCTTTTGGGCCCATAAAAAGAACTTCCTTTCGTTTTTAATCGTTTGAAAATGGCAAAGGGCCAATTGCTTTTCCTAACTTAGTACGAAAGTACTTCAGGCATAAGATCATTACAGGGTGCTGATTGGGTGAGAACTATTCTCGACCCCATAGTGAGACCTAACGCTCACGCTTAAGCTCTTACTCCCGGGATGGCTACATATAACATACCGGACCATTACATTAGCCCTCGTCAGGGCCTCTAGGGTTTATCCGGACTTATCCCCTAGGTTAACATTATTTACATCATATCATATTGTCCGCTGCACATTATCTTAGCCACTTAAAGCGTATCGGCAATAACGGCTAGTAACTTCGTTGTGTCTTTTGATAATATCATTTATCACGTAACTCACACTTTTCTAAACCGTTTTAGGGATTCCCCCGTTCAAGCAGGTTCACTCCCAAATACTGTTTGTATAGCGAAAATAGGCCATTGCTTGCTATTAATCATGGCTATTATTAGTTTGAAAACACGAGAAACGTTCTTTGTCAAATCACCACACTTTCCCGCATAATGCATCTTAGATATATAAAGGGGAAAAGGATTCACACGTTTCACATTTAAACACTTCATAATCATTTCAACACAACGGGCCACACATGGCCTCGCAATGCACACGATTGCGGTAATTTCACAACCCAAACTCCCTCCTCACAAGCACCGTACCACAAGACCTCGAACGCTCATGATTCTTTCCTCAAACCATCCAACTACAAACTCAATTTATCGATTCATTAATCACAACATATTATCATATTAGCTTATGAAAAAGGGACTGAGGTTTAGGCTCTTCCCTGAGCAACCAGCACCATTCAGCGGTGTGTTACAACAAGCATACATATAGCCACATTTATCCATAAATCGACAACACTTTATTCAGTAAATCAAACATAATTTGATTCTAAACATATTCAATGCATTTCGAAGTAACTTTCCTAAGCATGAATGTACTAAAAAGGGTTCGAATGAACGCTAAACATATTTCAATAGCTTCGAATTTAATTCGTTTACATGCATTAGCTAGTTTAACTCGAATCGAAGCTAAACACGTTAAACTAACTTCGTTTTCAATTCTTTTTCATATATTAGCTAAATAACTTGAATCGAAGCTAAGCACGTTAATATAACTTCGATATTAATTCTTTTTCATACATTAACTCATTAACTTGAATCGATGCTAAACACGTTAAACTAACTTCGAATTAATATCTCAAGCATGATTTACATTCATGGGTTCGAATCGATGCTAAACACGTTTAAATTACTTCGAATTAAGAATTCAAGCATGATTTACATTCATGGGTTCGAATCGATGCTAAACACGTTTAAATTACTTCGAATTAACAATTCAAGCATGATTTACATTCATGGGTTCGAATCGATGCTAAACACGTTTTAATTGCTTTGAATTAACAATTCAAGCATGATTTATATTCATGGGTTCGAATCAAAGCTAAAAGCACATAATTCGCATCGATTTACAATCTCAGGCATAAATCAACCAAATGAATCGAACCTAAACATGAATAGCTCATCTCTTGACATTTCTAACGAATTTAACAAACCCTAACTTAACATGCAACATCAATCTGCTGAAATTCGTTTGAAAATTAATATTAGTTTAGGAGGCGAAGAACACCCACCTGGACTCCAAGCTAGAGGCTCGAATCCAAGGCTACCAGCTCGACTCTAGAGTTCGAACAACTCCAATCCCCGGCTCTTGCTCACTAACGCACGAACAAGCCCCCAAACCTTCCCCAATTCAGCCAATTTGAACCCTAATTTCACCCCAAACTCTCACTCACTGACTCGAACTTGATATGGATTCCTGAGGCTACGAATTTATCCCCAATTTATAGAGGTTTCGAAGCAATTGACGACTAGAATGCATGGCTGAACTTTTACAAGTGTTTGGGCTCTCGAATTCGTGCTCAAACCCACCGAAAACGTGGTGGGTTCTTCTCGATTTTGCCCACAATTCACACCAGATGGGAGCTAGTTCATGGGAATGTCGAATGGGCAAGTTTTGTGGCTATGTGTGGCGAGAAGTCTGCTCGAAATCGAGCTCTTGTGGTGTGTCCCTGGTGGAGATGAGAGGAGGAAGAAGAAGAGCAGAGAGGAGAGAGAGAGTGTGCTCGGGGGGGGTCGCGTGAAGGACCAGGAAGAAAAGCCCTGCGCATAATTACCATAATAACCCTCCCTTCTCGTTCTTTTTATTTCAAGCTGTTTAATAACAAGCATCGCTAGTTTAGTTCGTATCTCAAACTCTAAACCTGAATCGTTAACACGACCTTCTATGGACTATTCATTCCCAAATACGTCACGGTTCGACTTTCATAAACCTCAAAACTAATTCTAAGGTTGAAATCCTAATCCTATTCGGGAAACGACTTAATAAATCGAATAACGACTAAATTAAACTATCGATATAATTTAAAAGCATAAATGGCACGAATTGACTTGAAATCAATAGTAGCAATAATAATTTTTTTTTAATGAAATTATAGCTCCCAAAAGCACATCGATAATAATTTAACTCATATAGTTGCTAAAAATACGAATTTATATGGTAAAAAGGTAATACAGTTAGCTTAATAGAAAACAAAGAATGCAGGTCTTACATTCTTCCCCCCCTTAAAAGAATTTCGTCCTCGAAATTCTAAATCCAAGTTCGGTCTTCCCTAGAATGCACGTACATAACTAAGATCTACGCGGTACGTTTTGAAAAGGTTTCATTTTGCGGACTCTACTTCTTTTAAATCGAAAGAAAATGGCTTATGGTATCCAGTCTCCTCCTCGCCAATCCTCTTCAAGCGTGTGCTCGCTCTATTTAGGCGCCGAGGGCAAATCGCATTGAAGAGGGGCAACTGAGTTGGCGTGGAAAACCATATCGAGTTTGTTTTGAAAAAGAACAGAGATTTCCGATCATCTAGACTCAGTTAGCATGGCGAGTAGTAAATCTATGCATATGCATATCTATAAGTGGGCATCGAAAGGCATGACAATCGAGGCGATGACATCTTACGGTCACACACTAGCAGTCTCACTCTAAAACATGAATTCAAGTCACTTTTGGGATCACAACGGTTAACATGGAGACTACTATAACACATTTAGAAGAACAAAATGTCATCTAGTACCGCATAGTATCATTTAAGCATAATAGCATCACATAGAATCGTTCAAGTATAATAGCATGACATAGTATTGCATAGTGTCAGCAATTCAACATTCTCAAGTTTCGGGAATGAAGGTAACATGAAACCGGTTGATATACATGTTGCAAGCAACAAGTCAGAGGTTATGCCATATCATCAATCACAAAACTTAGATAGTTGAAACAATCGAGTCACATAGCAATCCGACTCGAGTCGAGCTCATTCACTAGCATACAAAATCGAAGCATTTCAAAACTAAGTTACTTAACCGGGGAGTTTTTATTTTATAGCAAGGTAATGGATACATCACACAGCATCACTTAGCGTCACATACAAAACAAACATTCCTATATCATGAGAATATGCAAGTAAGATGACATGCTTATGCCCTTAACTCTGCTCGTTTACGACCTTATTAAAGGATCACAAGTGTATATCACGACATAGCTCTTTTAAGTTGGATGATATATTTCAATTATCCCTACTTGCAACCATACTACACACTTTAATGATCAAGCGATGCAGTGAGGATTTCGATACGACCACAAGTATGCTAAGCACATCATTGAGTCTTATAAGGTACCTAGACAATCCCATATTCACACGTTCACACGAGTATAGGTCTCTAAGTTCGTGAAGTACTAGCACTCATAATTGTAACATGGTAACATGCAAATGGGAGGACTCTATAACATCAATGGTAGTATTCATAACAACTAACAAAAATGCAATGCTAAGGTTCGCCATGAAGTTCACCAATTTACATGTGGCACTCTCAATCATGTCATTCCATGTCATACTGATCAACCAAGCCATCAAACATTTCACGTACAATCATTCGTAAACCTAGGTGTCACGCATCCAGGTATGATCATGGGTATGCTAGCATGAAATGTGATTAGGTATAGAACACGTAAGGCAAGCAAGTGTGAATGTAACCTCTATGGTCACAAGATTTCTAGCTAAGTAGATGAATAAATAGCGACTTTAACAAAACATAAGAATAGGGGCACTTTAGTTCATATAACAATTAGGCAATTCCCTTACCCCATCCTGTCGATCCACTCAAGTAGTCCATCTAACTCAGTCGCATGCATAATCGCACTGAAGGATGTACTAACAGTAGGAAATCCAATTACTTGGCTCTTCAATAATATAACTTATCGAGGATTGCTCTAAAACAAGTCTAAGTAATTATATAAGCCCTTTCGAGCTTAGTATTACACATAATGTCACAACTGCTGTATCAACCACATTCACCTTAGTAAGAGGCATACAATTTTAAAGTGTGTGTCAGGCTCTCTCTACCTTGTTCTTTCTGGGTGCATTGGGGCTTGATATAGTAAGAACACTATCAATTTCACATAGGACATCAAGAACATTGTACAAGTGACAACAAGCATTGCGCTAGATGATGAGGATAATTTTCATGCAATAGTCAAGAGAAATGCACTGCTATTGCTTAATTTCTATCCAAGCATATCAAAATCTCATTTAATTTCTTTAAACAACTCAAAATTCACATATGGGGGGTATCACCTAGTGAGATTCTCAGTCATAGAAAGCTAACTCTAATCACTTGCAAACAAATCGTTAACACATCCGGCAATGCATACTCCTTGGCATGTGGACACTCAAAATCATTTGATTACACACAGAAAGTTACGCTCATATGGCTAAATCCAGGCATTATTGCAAAGCAAATGCGAGTCTTCGGTTGCAACAATAAGACAACCGAACAATTAAAAAGATCCTGAATGTCAAAGC
This sequence comes from Carnegiea gigantea, assembly GCA_029747015.1. Taxonomy (NCBI): domain Eukaryota; kingdom Viridiplantae; phylum Streptophyta; class Magnoliopsida; order Caryophyllales; family Cactaceae; genus Carnegiea; species Carnegiea gigantea. Next base: position 98,598 of record JAKOGI010002161.1, read on the forward strand.
AAAACCCTCGCTCACTAATCAGGAACTCTTTAACTTTCAAGGTCTTTAGGCTTTCAAAAGGAAATAGTTTAATTACTTCTAGCTCTTTCTCTACCATCCTTTGAATACGTCTGCTCACTCCATTATGGGGCCCGAGGAGCAAATCGTATTTTAGGGGCAAAGATGAGCGTAGAGTTAAGGCTTTCCAATCGTTCGATTCAAATCATATGTTCTTTAAACATTGGATTAAAATTACCAAAGCATATAAACGAAACAACTTCCGATTGAGCTAACACTTGTCTCATGCACGACAATACGAATCACTGGCCTATACCTTAACAAATGGTTCTCTCATCCAACCATTCAGCTTACTGAAGCCGCATCTAACTAGTGAAATGCGCAAATATTCACATAAAATTCACATTTGCACACAAGGCAGGCATATGTCACATAACTATACAGTGTTCCTAGGCGACCATATGAAATGCAAGGCTCAGGTCGCGGCCTATGGTCGTAAGACCTTTACTCTGATACCATCAATGTAACACCCCCAGCCCCTAGGCCAGAAGCGTTACGCTTTTCTAACTTCTTACTTAATTCCTGGGACGAAACGGGCAGAGTTCCCCCTGAAAACTGACCGTTTCCAGGCTAAAAGCCTTACAATAAGTCCCTGTAAATCAACGGAAGCGCAAAACATTTAAAATATAGCTCAACGGCCACACGCCGGAGTTCATAACTCAACGAGCCACTCGCTCGGAGTACACCAACCAGATTGATTCATGAATAAAGAAGAAATGGAAGATACAACTCAACGGTTAACAAAACCGGAGTATTAAGATTTACATCTCAAAACATAGCTAAATTAAACCAAGAAGACATCTAACTAACTTGATGGTTGGCTCAGGCGGCCATACAGAGCGACCTTTATACCATATGCATTACATGAACTAGAATAATCGTTTACAGACCTTTATAAACTAAGAGTACATTACATGACTTCATTAAACACGTAAGATCCCTTCAAATGAGCACATACGATGCCTTGTAAGCAACAATAGGTTCCTTCTGGACTTATCTGACTCAACTTCTTCCTGTCAGAAAGAAAACCTGGGGAAAAGGGGAAAGAGTAATGGGATGAGCAACCACACGCTCAGTGAGTGTCCCCCAACCCCCTTAAAACCAAAACCGTTGCAGGCAATACTATCTTTACTAGTCACATATCACGTTTCCATACGTTACTAATATAGTAGATATTCATAGAACCTTTATGGGAGGATCACTAAACATAAACTTCACTTTGACCACTCAATCATATTTCTAGGTTCCTTAATGATAGAGTTCTTTTCTAGCAAGCAGTTAGGCACGCGAGTAAGCATCGAAGGCTAAGTATAAGGATCTTTTCTTTTCATAATATAACTTCCTAACACTCCATTTAAACTACACATGAACCCTCAATCATATGATGTGTATATAAGGTTATCCCTTTTCATAAATACACTTTTCTTGGCATTTCATTCATATAATATACACATCACACACATAAACACATATCAAGCATTTAAGTACCTTTAAACATCATATTAAGCTATATGACACCCTCGCATGCTATTCACATATCAACGTTTATTCTTTTAGGAAGAGGCGCCTTCATTCATGGAATTTTTAACGTGCTATAACTTTCTTTCTCATTCATACACTATAAATCTGACAGAGTTACTATGGATAAGAATGATGCCACATAAGATTAGAATCCACGTTCAACCATACTTAAGAATAATTCATAATGCATCCATTGAGAGCTTTCCTTTAATACATAGGCTAAGAATCCACATTCAAACATGCTTGAGGATCATTTCATAACTCATTCATTGAAAGCTTTCTTTCTTTCGTTGAAAACGTTTTCTTAGTCTTCAAAGGAAGTTTCATTTCATTTGGTCGTGTAACGACCCTTATAAGCTTTTCATACATAATTCCATATAGCCTTTTGGGCCCATAAAAAGAACTTCCTTTCCTTTTTAATCATTTAAAAATGGCAAAGGGCCAATTGCTTTTCTTAACTTAGTACGAAAGTACTTCTGGCATAAGATCATTACAGGGTGCTGATTGGGTGAGAACTATTCTCGACCCCATAGTGAGACCTAACGCTCACGCTTAAGCTCTTACTCCCAGGATGGCTACATATAACATATCGGACCATTACATTAGCTCTTGTCAGGGCCTCTAGGGTTTATCCGGACTTATCCCCTAGGTTAACATTATTTACATCATATCATATTGTCCGTAGCACATTATCTTTGCCACTTAAAGCGTATCGGCCATAACGGCTAGTAATTTCGTTGTGTCTTTTGATAAAATCATTTATCACGTAACTCACACTTTTCTAAACCGTTTTAGGGATTCCTCCGTTCAAGCAGGTTCACTCCCAAATACGGTTTGTATAGCGAAAATAGGCCATTGCTTGCTATTAATCATGGCTATTATTAGTTTGAAAACATGAGAAACGTTCTTTGTCAAATCACCACACTTTCCCACCTAATGCATCTTAGATATATAAAGGGGAAAAGGATTCACACGTTTCACATTCAAACACTTCATAATCATTTCAACACAACGAGCCACACATGGCCTCGCAATCCACACGATTGCGGTAATTTCACAACCCGAACTCCCTCCTCACAAGCACCGTACCACAAGACCTCGAACGCTCATTATTCTTTCCTCAAACCATCCAACTACCAACTCAATTCATCGATTCATTAATCACAACATATTATCATATTAGCTTATGAAAAAGGGAGTGAGGTTTAGGCTCTTACCTGAGCAACCAGCACCATTCAGCGGTGCGTTACAACAAGCGTACATATAGCCACATTTATCCATAAATCGACAACACTTTATTCAGTAAATCAAACATAATTTGATTCTAAACATATACGATGCATTTCGAAGTAACTTTCCTAAGCATGAATGTACTAAAAAGGGTTCGAATGAAAGCTAAACATATTTCAATAGCTTCGAATTTAATTCGTTTACATGCATTAGCTAGTTTAACTCGAATCGAAGCTAAACACGTTAAACTAACTTCGTTTTCAATTCTTTTTCATATATTAGCTAAATAACTTGAATCGAAGCTAAGCACGTTAATATAACTTCGATATTAATTCTTTTTCATACATTAACTCATTAACTTGAATCGATGCTAAACACGTTAAACTAACTTCGAATTAATATCTCAAGCATGATTTACATTCATGGGTTCGAATCGATGCTAAACACGTTTAAATTACTTCGAATTAACAATTCAAGCATGATTTACATTCATGGGTTCGAATCGATGCTAAACACGTTTAAATTACTTCGAATTAACAATTCAAGCATGATTTACATTCATGGGTTCGAATCGATGCTAAACACGTTTTAATTGCTTCGAATTAACAATTCAAGCATGATTTACATTCATGGGTTCGAATCAAAGCTAAAAGCACATAATTCGCATCGATTTACAATCTCAGGCATAAATCAACCAAATGAATCGAACCTAAACATGAATAGCTCATTTCTTGACATTTCTAACGAATTTAACAAACCCTAACTTAACATACAACATCAATCTGCTGAAATTCGTTTGAAAATTAATATTAGTTTAGGAGGCGAAGAACACCCACCTGGACTCCAAGCTAGAGGCTCGAATCCAAGGCTACCAGCTCGACTCTAGAGCTCGAACAACTCCAATCCCCGGCTCTTGCTCACTAACGCACGAACAAGCCCCCAAACCGTCCCCAATTCAGCCAATTTGAACCCTAATTTCACTCCAAACTCTCACTCACTGACTCGAACTTGATATGGATTCCTGAGGCTACGAATTTATCCCCAATTTATAGAGGTTTCGAAGCAATTGACGATTAGAATGCATGGCTGAACTTTTACAAGTATTTGGGCTCTCGAATTTGTGCTCAAACCCACTGAAAACGTGGTGGGTTCTCCTTGATTTTGCCCAAAATTCACACCAGATGGGAGCTAGTTCATGGGGAATGTCGAATGGGCAAGTTTTGTGGCTATGTGTGGCGAGAATTCTGCTCGAAATCGAGCTCTTGTGGTGTGTCCCTGGTGGAGATGAGAGGAGGAAGAAGAAGAGCAAAGAGGAGGGAGAGAGTGTGCTCGGGGGGGGGGGTCGCGTGAAGGACCAGGAAGAAAAGCCCTGCGCATAATTACCATGGCAACCCTCCCTTCTCGTTCTTTTTATTTCAAGCTGTTTAATAACAAGCATCGCTAGTTTAGTTCGTATCTCAAACTCTAAACCTGAATCGTTAACACGACCTTCTATGGACTATTCATTCCCAAATACGTCACGGTTCGACTTTCATAAACCTCAAAACTAATTCTAAGGTTGAAATCCTAATCCTATTCGGGAAACGACTCAATAAATCGAATAACGACTAAATTAAACTATCGATATAATTTAAAGGCATAAATGGCACGAATTGACTTGAAATCAATAATAGCAATAATAATTTTTTTTTAATGAAATTATAGCTCCCAAAAGCACATCGATAATAATTTAACTCATATAGTTGCTAAAAATACGAATTTATATGGTAAAAAGGTAATACAGTTAGCTTAATGGAAAACAAAGAATGCGGGTCTTACAGAAGGTTACCTACATCTCTTCTAGTTTTGTTGTTATAATCAAGATGCCATTCAGAATAGTTTGAGTTGCAACAAACTGAAGGCCAAGGTCCGTAACATATCTGCTGTTCACCAAGTTGTTAGGACTTTGAAAGGTGGTAAGACTAAACAGCCTATTCTGTCTTGGGTTGGAATAGTTATTAGCTACTAGATATGGTAGGGGAAAAAGTCAAGATGTTCTATGAGCATATAACCTTCTGGCTTGATTGAGAAGTGTAAATATTTGATCAGAAGTAAACTTAATCATTTTTTTTAAATGGAAGCAAAAATTAAAGGATTACATTGTTTGATTTTGGCTAGTGGTAATGATATACGTATGCTTATTACAAAAGACGATGATTTAATAATTTAACTGATTAACATATAACTGACTAGAAAGTAGTAAATGTGAATTAGGAGAAAGGGGAGAGAAGAAAGGAGAATACAAAGAGAATTTGCATCCAATGTGAAGAATTTGCTAAATCAATTGAGTGAAAAGATAAAAAACTAGACCAATTGAAATAACAAAAATTCCAACTTGAATTAAATCTAAGTTACTTGAATTAAATGTTTTAAAAGAGAATTAAGCTAAATAAAACAAAACTAACCTGGCCCTAAACCTACTCTAAGCTGCCGTTACACAAGGCCTTTACCCTTTTTATATACAATGGACGTATTAGGATTTTGGGTGCTACCGTGTGTAAAACTGGGCCCTATGAGTTACCTATGTTTGATGTTAAAAGTATGCAAATGAAATGCAAACTCATCTGTCTAGAATAAGATTACATTTTCCTATGTGAATTCGGCCATGTTCTCTAGTATATGGTCTATGGAGTTGAACACCAGATGTTCATGTTTATTGTTGGCTACACATGGTTGAGGACAAGTGTTGGACTACCAAACAACATAGTCGTGTTTTGTAGTCATAGTCTATTTGTGGCTTACCCTAGGCATGCTTGAGCAACTTTAAGAGAGGGAAGGCACCAATGGATTGTCATGGAACTGTAGTGCGATCCTGTTGAACCTTGATCACTCGGAATATCTCTTCCTTGATGCCTAGATTCCAGTATCTTCCAATTCTACAATTACCAAGCAAATTCACATAGCTCATATAAAATCCTATAAAATATGTCAAATACAATCTAAACCAAGTGATTAAAGTATTGATTAAAGTACTGAGGTGGTAACACACTATGACTAAGAAAATCCCCCTACACGCCTATATTTTACTCATCCTTGAGCAAAATAACAGAAAAGAAAAATACATCATACACACCTAACTCACTTTCAAAGAAATTATACTCGCGCTTAGCATGTGGAACAAGTCTTTTAAATCCTTAAGTTTCCCTTAGTGGATTAATGTGATTTTGTGAGGGTTTGCAAAAGATGAACTCACAAACTCTTTAAAAATAAAAATAAAAAAGAAAGAAAAATAGATTTTGTTTTTAAATTTTTTTCAAACTATACACAAATATACATCATCGGCAAAGGAAATTACACACTCTAATCAGCGATATCACCCATCTAATCTAGACATTAGCACACATATAAAGTTTAAGCATGATGTACACATCAGAACTTTTGATCCCCATTAATGACATCCACACACCAACTTTCACACAATAATCCATCAACACAATAAGTCTAGCCTAGTACTCGGTGTGCTTGTGTACCATCACCCTATGAGTAATGCTTATTATAGTACACCTTAATCCCACTTGATTGACATTTATTAACAAACTGACTAAGGAAGCAAGCTTTTTAATAACAATATGTAATAATCGCAATTTTTATTTTGGTAGTAGCCAATGAATTTGCCTAGTGATTTGAACAGTCGTAATTTTGTTATTGAAGAAAGTTAGGTGAATACTGTGTGTGTTTTTAAGTACGTAACCTTATCAAAAGTGAAATTATTACTATTATTAGCTTTGAAATTTCACTACGCATTTACAAGCGCAAAATAACACTTCGTCGAAAGGCAAACCGAGTATTAGGCTTAATGTGTTTAATTGTGAGCTAGGAGTCTTAAGTTGAGTTGGGTATTAAACAACAGCCAAAAAAAGGGTAAAAGAACAAAAACTGGGAGGGGATGATGCCCTTCTCTGGCTCGAACACGGAGAGTAGAGGGGGGATTTTGCACCCGTCCATAACCAGCATCACTGAGCGAAAGAGAGAGAGTGGAGGAGCACGCCAGCGGCAGTTAGGTGGTGATGGCGACAGACCAGTGGGCTGGCCACGCTCAATTGTTCTCCTTTCGTAACAGGCGACAGCGAGAGAGGGAGAAGACGTGGGGTTTGTCTCGGTGACTCCTCCGTGGTTCGCCGACGACAGTCTGGAGGCGGAGCGGCGGTTAGAGGGTGGGGGCCCAAAGGAACGAACTAATTCCATGCATGCCAACCGAACCAAACTCTAATTTTGGTCCTTAAGCTTGGAGCCAGGTGTGTAATTCTCTAACTTAAACCTATTACTAATTTCAAACTGTTTGAATCTAGTTGTTTGGTTTTGGTTGGTTATGATAAGACAGCATTAAGCATGTGTACACCCAGAATTTGATTGAGAATTAAGAGTAGGTATCAATTCGTGATGGTATTAAGGCGAATTAATGAATGTGAGTAAATGATTGTGAATTCGAGGTATAATTTGGGGTGGTGTTGTGATCAGGGAGATCGGCCTGTGTGCGTGGATAGGGATGATTAATGATTAAATACTCCTTAATTGTCATCTTATTCATGTCTGCTTGGTTGGCGAGTCAACATGTCATTTCACTGAATCGTTAGCTTGCTAAACTACCATTTGAATATTGTGAAAATATGCATGTTGTCGATTGGCTTTGGGTTGGGTTATATTCTGTTGAAAATAAAACTGAGCACGAAAAGCGGTTGGTTGGTTCAGCAAGACAGTCTTGTGGAAGATCATTGCTGCGAATTACACAATGGCTGCCCTATTCAACCTCACCTTCCTTTTGTCGACTTATATATTGTGTGTATGTGTGTGTTGTGAGTTGAGTTCTTTGTCAAGCTATTGCAATCTTACCTATTCAAGTTGCCTATTTATGTTTAAAGGTCTCATACTGAGTAAATTTGTGAACTAGGAGTCATTTTGGTTGAAGCTCACTTGATTCACTAAAAACATGCACTAGGATTCTCACATTAATGCTTTCGAATAATTAAATTCTTTAAATGATTGGCTTAAGAATCGTTGGTTCGTTACATTGACTAAAACAACATCCTGGTTGCGTAAAACAGGAACCAAATTGTTTAATAACCCCTTAATTCTTGTCAGCAGTGGTTTAGATGGGCTATCGACATGGAAACAATGCGAATTATGAACAACCATATTTATTTTGTGCTTGAAGGCGTGCATTGATAAGTATCTATGTGAACAACTGTGATATGACATGCATGCTGAGTTATGTGGTTAGTAAGGACTGTTAGACCATTTGCTTGAGAAGACTACTTTTAAGCGAAACCGATTATGAGTAAGTTGTAGGCTTGTAAGCTTTTAAGACATGTTTTAATAACATTTCCATTGAAAAGTGAATGCGTATTTGGTCCTTAACTCGTTTAGAAGCATGTTTTGACAAGATGAATGGTATATGCTTTTTGATAATCAAATGACCTTATTTAGGCATTTTAGCCTTCTTGAGAAAGAAAGTGCGATTGTTGTAATACAATGTGAATTTTGATGTAAAATGTGTTTAAATTGAGATGCATCTGAAATGTTTTGGGCTAGGAGAATGGTGTTAAATCTTCAAGCAAATGTTTAGGGAGTAAACCCAATATGCGGGAACCCTAACTCCTAGGGAGTAGCCTAGAAGTGGGAATCCTAGAAGACCCTGATGAGGGTAGTGGTCCATTGGTTATGAGAGTACCTGGGGATAATATGGAGGGCGAGTGTAGATCTCCCCTAGGGCGAGTGTAGATCTCCCTTATGAGCACAAATATGAGAATTCGATGCCCCTCAAAATGATTTTGCACCTGCTATGTGATGGAAACTCCTCGTTCGAGAACTATGCTAGCACAAAGATTGGAAAAATACATGTGTTTTTAAAAAGAACTTTTAATAAATTCCAAATGATTCTTCTAATGAATAATGGCTATTTATAAATGCTTACTTTGATTGAAGTGAAGGTCCTTACCGTTATGGATTAATCCTATTATCTTTCTAAAAGAACTCCATCTAATAGCTCTAATTGAACTTTAGGGTGCTATGTGTTTATAACTCCTCGATATTAAGTGTTCATATGTGAATTGAATGCTCCACTATTCTCTTTACCTGAATCTAGATCGCTATAGAGTCTGGTATGTCTGCTATGTGATGTTAAGCAATGACCCTCACTCCTAAGCTACAAGAGACATAGCTTACATCAGTTGAGAACTCTTGTACATGAAATAGAAGAAAATTCGGAATCTCTTTTGATCTTGTAGGATTTTGAGGTAATAATGAATACGGGAGATTTTGCGTGGTTATTGTGTGATATTAAATATCAAAATGTGTTTGATTACTACTTAAAAGTATTACGTACAATTGTTTTGGTTTTCCTGAGGTAGAGGATCACTCACTGAGCGTGTGGTAACTCATCTCCTCTTTGTTTCTCATTTTCCCCCAAGTTCTTAAAATGACAAGTAGAAGTCGGTTCACGTAAGCTAAGGTGGAGTCTACCTTGCTGCTCTAGAAATAGAATTATATGTTTGTACGTGAACTTGTGACTTTAGTAACATATTGTGATGTATTTTAAGTTCTTAAATAGATATAAGTCGGTAACTGAAGTCATGTAATGTGTATCAAATAGCGATCGCTCTAAATGGCCATGTGGGCCAACCATCTGAATATTAGGTTTTTGTTTTAGTTGAAATTAGTTATTTTTTGGATGTAAACCTCAGTGTTCTAGATGTGTGATCCGTTGAGTTGTATCTTTTGTTTCTTTCCTTATTATTAAACTTTATTATTTGGTATACTTCGGACGTGTGGCCCGTAGAGTTGTGGACTCTGGCATGTAGCCATTGAGCTTCTTTGGTGTTCTCTTATGCTCCTATTCAATGCAGGGACCAGATGTAAGGCTTTAAGCGTGGGAAATGGTAAGTTTTTAGATGAAACTCTGTCTGTTTCGCTCCAGGATTTAAGAAAACTTTCAAGTAACTGCCACTAGGGGATAGGGTTGTTACAGGTGGTATCAAAGTAAGGTCATGTGACCACAGGCTGTGACCTGAGTCTTGCATTTCATATAGCTCCCTAGGAGTGCATTTGGATGGTGTGATATATGCTGTGGTTTTGTGCGCAAATGTGTTTTTGGTATGACTGTTGCTGTGTTTGACTAACTAAGTGTGACTTAAGTAAGCTAATTGATTGAATAAATGAGCCATTTGTTAGAGTATAGGCTGAATGACTTGTATTCTCATTAATAAGCTATGTGTTATCTCAATCGATAGTTCTTTTGTACATACACCTTAGCAATTTAAATCGAAAGTTTAAAGTATGCTTGATTTGAACTTAAATGATTGGAAAAGTCATAACTCTAAACTCATCCTTTTCCCCTAAGGTACGATCTGCTCCTTGGGCCCCATAATAGAGTGAGCAGATGTACTCAATGGTTGGTAGAGAGAGGACTAGAAGTAGTAAAACTATTTTTCCTTCTAAAAACCTAGGAACTTTGAAAGTTGAGGCCCTTCCTAAATAGTGAGTTAAGGTTTTTTTTGGTATTAAAAGACCTTTCTAATTATCTGGTTATGTCCTGAAGACTTGCATTTGCTTTACAATAATGTTTGAGTCTCGTTTCATAAGCATAAGTTTCTATGTGTAACCGGATGTTTAGAATGCCTACATGTCAAAATGCATACGTTGCTCGATCTTTAATAATGAGTTGTTAGTAAGTGATTAAAAGATTGCTTTTCATGATTGAAAGTTCTTTTGGACGATACCCTTTCACGTAAATTCTTAATTGCTAAGGGAACTAAGTGAGATTTTCGTATCCATGCATGTCAATATGAATAGTTGTGATGGGATCTTGTTGATTGTTGCATAAGTGTTATTCTGTGCCTTCCATGTGCTTGCCAGTGAGACATATATGTGCTCTCAATCTGGATTTGTTAATTGCATAAAGAGTCTTCCTTGCTTCCTAACATGTAACTACTGTTATTTATGAGTCAGCTAGGCATTACACCTACTGCGGTATAGAACACTATTCTTATTATATGATTGATAGTGTCCTGGCTATATCAACCCGAACACACCTAGAGCGGAGATAAAAGGGAGAATCTGACCGACTTTGGAATTGTTATACCATATGCATCACCTCGTTATCTCCTAGGCTAACGATCCATACTTTTCGAACATCTTCTTAGGCATTAACACCACTTGTAGAAGCCAGAATGCCCCAAGGTAGTTTTCCTAGGAAATTCTAGAGTGGTGCTAAGCTAGTCATTATGCTTGTTGCCGTTACTATTTTACTATATCATGGTTATTGTATGTGGCTTCACCGTAATCCTGGGTACCTTGTGATTAGGACATTAAGCTATCACTTTGCATATTACAATACTATTTTTTGAACCAAGCATTAACATTTGCATATATGTGTGCTTGCTTATAAGCATTTTGAGAAAGATACAAAAAAGCTAGGTGTTCTCATGGTCGTAATGAAGCTATGTGAACAATCGAACTATAAAATATGATTGTCGATTGGGCTAATTGAAGTATGTGACATGATGTGGCTTAATTGTAATAGGATATATTTTTTGGATAATCTAATTGGGATAAAAGAATCCTAGATTTAAATAAGCGAGCATAGCATTCTATTTGCATATTTTCATGATTCAAAAGTCATCAGTTTTGAATGGAGACCCTAATAAGGTAAAACATTATGATAGCTAGGCTATAATGGCATTATTTGATGCATGAACTTGGTATCAGATCTGCCTTTAGCAGGGAACAACTTTACCACGCCCTCTAAATAATTTATGTGCAAGTCATACATGGAAGCTTACCTAATATTGTTATGTGTCCTAATTACACAATTTTTCCCAAGTTGTTTATTCCCCTGCTAAATTAATAATTCCATGTATTTTCCTTAGTAGTTTTCATGTCATATGTCTGTGAGATTGGTTGATGCTGCATACTATTGAGTTGTTAATTTTCCTTGACATCATTATGGCTTCAGATCGTGCTTGGAGTGTCCAGTGTTTAAGGTGATGCCATGTGATGTTGTATGACATCTCTATTACTTTGCTATGGAATTGAAACTCCTTGCTTAATTGACTTGGTTTTAAAATACTTTGATTACTTCATGCTTTCGAATGAAACTATCTGTACATAACCTTGATTTGTTATGGCCTAGTTGACATACCTTTAGATGCCAACTCGTAGGTGCATACATATAGAGTTGTTGGTTATAATGCGAATACTATTTGGGTAACTGAAGGTCTATGTTTCTTTTAAAATAAATTTAATATGGTTTTCCATGCCAACTCTTTCACCCCTCTTCTGTGTGATTTTCCTTGGCTCCTAAATAGAGTGAGTAGCTGCTCGAAGAGGATTGGCGAGGAGGAGACTGGGCACCATTAGTCTGCTTTTTCGATTTAAACGATACAATTATTTGTAAGGCAAGATTTTCAATTTTATTGTGAGTTGTGTAGATTGTGTCATGTGTATACACGTCTTGGGTCTGAATTGTGAACCTCAGAATTTCGAAGACGAAATTCTTTTAAGGGGGGAAGGATGTAATAACCACGATTTTTATTTTTGTGGTAGCTAACGAATTAGCCTAGCGGTTTGATCGGCCATAGTTTGTTATTAAAGAAAGTTGGGTTAATATTGTGTGCTTGTTTAAGTGCCTAACCTATTAAAAATGAAATTATTACAATTATTAGCTTTGAAATTTGATGATGCATTTTTACAAGCGTAAAATAACACTTTATCGAAAGCCAGACCAAGTATTAGGCTTAACGCGTTTAATTGTGGGCAAGGAGTCCTAACCTAAGTTAGGTATTAAATAACAACCAAAACGAATGGTAAAAGAACAAAAAAGGGAGGGACAAAGCCCTTCTCGAGCTTGAATAAGGAGAGCAAAGGGGGGATTCTACAACCCCCTTAATGACCAGCATCACAAAGAGAGAGAGAAATAGAGAGAGAGAGAGAGAGAGAGAAAGAGAGAGAGAGCGCGCGCGCTAGCGGCAGTTAGGCGGCAACGGCGACACGCTGGTGGGCTAGCTACGCTATGCTGGCCTCCTTCCGCGATAGATGACAGCGATACAGGGAGAAAGAGATAGAGGGAGAGGTCATGGGGTTTGTCTCAGCAGCTTCTCCGCGGCTCACTGGCTGCAGTCCGGCAGTGGAGTGGTGACTAGCGGGTGGGGGGAGCAAAGGAATGAACCAATTCCATGCATGCTAACCGAACCAAACCCTAAGTCGGGCTCGTAAGCTTGGAGTCAGGTGGGTGATTCTCTAACTTCAACATATTACTAATTTCGGACTGTTTGAATCTAGTCATTTGGTTTTGGCTGGTTATGATAAGAATTGCATTAAGCATGTGTGTACCCAGAATTTGATTGAGAATTAAGAGTGGGTATTGACTCATAATGGTACCGAGGTGAATTAATGATTCTAAGCAAATGATTGTTAATTTGAGGTACTATTTGGGGTGATATTGTGATGAGGAAGACCAGCCTATGCGCGTGGATGGAGATGAATAATGATTAAATACTCCTTGATTGTCATCTTATTTGTGTTTGTTGGTTGGTGAGTCAATATATCGTTTTACTAAATTGTTAGCTTGCTAATCTACCATTTGAACATTGTAGAAATATGTATGTTGTTGAATGGCTTTAGGTCGAGTTATATTTTGTTGAAAATGAAACTAAACATGGAAAGCGGCGGGCCGGTTTAGCAGAATAGTTCTGTGGAAGATCATTGCTGCGAATCCAACACTGGCCACCCTGTTTAGCCTCACCTTCCTTTTGTCGACTTATATATTGTGTGTATGTTTATGTCATGTGCTGAGTTTTACGACAAACTATTGCAATATTTACTGTTCAAGGTTGTGATGGATATCCCAATGAACTCGATTCACAAGAAAAGGAATGCAAGTGATAAGCTAAGTACACAACGAACTCAACTTGAACTCAATGGAATCCGGAACTAAAATGGGGTAAGAAGATATAACTAAACTTAATGCTTGGATATAGAAACACCATGAAGCCTAAGCTTAGGGCCCTTTAACTTGAATTAGGATACAAAATCACCACTTAATCAAGCTTAAGACTCGACTTGAACGCCACCTTAGTCGGCCTAAGTAAGGATAAGCAAGCTAAGTATTTTCGATTTCGAGGAGCAATGCTCTCTTTTCTCATTCGAGGGACATCAAAATCTAATTACAAAATGATCTTTCCAGCCCTTATACACAAGTGAGCAAGCTAGTCAAGTAAAGGGAGTGAAGTTTCTTCAAAGTAAGGAAACCGCCTATACTAGTTTAATTCACGGCTTAGCCTAATCTCCTAAATCATAAAAGATAAGCATGCTTAATCATTCTAATGACAACCCTTGAGCTTAGTTAACCCATGATTAAGCCTAAGCTCAATGTTAAACAAGTAATTAAGCAAGTATGCAGCTGACTATGCGTGAGAGAAAAGGGAAAAGCTGCCTTGTTCCCTTTGTGCTTTACAGTTAGCCAAGGAGATCATTTTTACTTTTCTCTTCTTGTTTCTCATTTGCTCTTCTTTTGGCTGACTTGAAAGGCTTATAATTCTATCCAATCTCCCTTTAACTACCTAATCATGCTGCTAGGACCAGATTGGATGGCTAGAAGGAGATCAACCACTAAATGCACCAATAAGCTGCAACCAGGCAGATTGCAGGCTGTTTTTACTCGCCACATATCACATGCAAAAAGTGAGCATGATCTAGATTTTCTTGTATGGATGGAAACCTCAGGACGTCTCCTAACTCTTCTAAGTGGAAATGTAGGTTTATGACTTCAGTTGATGGTCCAAAACCTGAGAAAGCCCAGACCGGTCAGAACCAGGCACTAGCCAGCATGGTTTTCAAAAATGACCTGGTTCTTCAACTTGCACTTAACTTAAATCTAATTTCTTGATTAAACTAGGTAGATAACAGCTTGGGGAACCAAGATATACAAAAATTTAGACTTAAACCTCATGGAGGCCTAAGGATTCAAGAACACAATACTGGGCTTGAAATCAGCTTCGAACCTGGATGCTTCTTGTTATGTCCTTCGCAAAATGTTAGCTACCCTCTGGACTTTGGAGGCTGAATTAAGACTTACTTGACTTATTTGGGCATCCTCATTGTTTGGATAGGTAGGACTCCATCATCCTCCCCTTGTTGAGAAGATTTGATCCTCAAATCTACTAGGAAGGTAGGAGCTCAAATCTGCCACATTAAATGTGGCTAAAACTCCAAAGTCTCCTGGTAAATCAACCTTGTATGCATTGTTATTTACCATTTCCAGAAACTCAAATGGACCCTCAGCCCTTGGCATAAGCTTGTTCTTTCTTTTGAAAGGGAAACGCTCCTTCCTTAGGTATATCCACATGAGGTCTCTTGGCTGAAATGCCTTCTTTCTCCTATGCTTACTAGCTTGGGCTTGATATAATGCATTAGTTTTCTCTATTCTACCCATAACTAACCCATACAGCTTTTGAATCTCTTCCACTCTAGCTGCTGCATCTGCACTTGGCTTTTGGTCTAAAGCCCATGGAGTGGGATAAGGTGGACTAAGGGGATCAATTCCCTGGAACACCTTGAAAGGGGATAGGCTAGTAGCCCTGCTAGAAGCCTTGTTATAACCAAACTTAGCATGTGGTACGAGCAAATCCTAAGCTTTGGCTTGAGGTTTAATTAAAGCTCTTAAGAGAGTTCCTAAGGTTCACTTCTTCACCTTAGTTTGCCCGTCATTTTAAGGATGACAAGTGGTACTATACTTGGGTTTAGTGCTAAGTTTCTTCCATAAGGTATAATCCATAAATGACTTAAGAACTTAGTATCCCTATCAGAAACAATGGACCTAGGAATACCATGTAATCTGATTACCTCTTTAAAGTACAACTCTGCGTTAGTCTTCTTCCATGGTATGCAATATGCCATCTTGGAGAACCTATGCAACACCACAAATATAGAATCCTTATTCCTTTGGGTTTTAGGTAAACGCAAAATGAAATCTATGCTTACATCCGCCCAAGGGAGAGTAGGAATGGAAATGGGTGTGTATAAGTCGTGGAGAAGGGAATGGCTTTTAGCAAGTTGGCACGCAATACATCCGCTCAAGATGTCTTGAACATCTTTCTCCATTTCTGGCAAGTAAAAGTATTCCCTTAACATGGTTAAGGTCTTGGACACTATATAATGGCCAGCTAAAGAACCACCATGCATCTCTTTAATCAAAAGCTCATGGGTGCTACACTTAGGAATACACAAGCGTGTAACCTTAAAGAAAAAGCCCTCTTGGACTAAGAAGTCTCCTTTGGGGTGTTTTTGGCACATAAAAAACAACTACCCAAAGTCTTCATCATTAGTGTATAAACATTTTAGATGCTCAGAACCAAGTATACAAGCTTCTAACTGAAAAAGGAGTAGATTCCTCCTTGATAATACATCGGCACCATGATTGAGTTTCCTAGATTGTGCTTGATTGCAAAGTGAAATGATTGGAGATACTCAACCCACTTGGTATGGCGTGAGTTTAACTTATGTTGGCCTTGGATGTACTTCAAAGCCTCATGATCAGAATGTAAAACGAACTCACTGGCCACAAGATAAGGACCCGAGTGCTCAAGACAATGCACTATCACATAAAACTCTTTGTCATAGGTGGAATCCGTTCATCTTGAATCATACAATTTCTCACTGAAGAAGGCCAAAGGCTTACCTTCCTGAGTAAGAACACCACCTATACCGACACCAGATACATCACATTCAACCTCAAAGACTTTCTCAGAGCATGGCAAGGCAAGTACGAGTGCTTGAGTTGGTCTCCTTTTTACTTCCTCAAAGGCAGATTGGGCTTTGGGGGTCCATTTGAATGATGTACCCTTAATCACCTCAATCATGGGAGCCATAATGGTGTTAAAGTTTCCTATAAACCTTCTATAAAAGGAAGCAAGGCCATGGAAATTTCACACATCATGTATGCTTTGTGGGAGAGGCCAAGTCCGAATAGCCTCTAACTTGCTCTCATTTGCCTTAATACCTTCACCAGAAACAATATAACCTAAGAATGCCACATCATGAGTGAAAAAGGTACATTTGTTAAGGTTGCCAAACAACTGCTCACGTTTAAGAACTGGCATGTTCTGGGTAAGGTGATATTGATATTCTTGCTCATTCTTAGAGTAAATTCGGATATCATCAAAGTATACAGCCATAAACTTTCCAATATGAGGCCTGAATACTTGATTCATTAGCCTCAGGAACCTACTAGGAGCATTGGAAAGACCAAATGGCATAACTATCCATTCATATAACCCTCCTTTAGTCTTAAATGTCGTCTTCCATTCATCTCGTTCTCAGATTCTGATTTGGTAGTAACCACTTCAAAGATCAATCTTGGAAAACACATATGAGCCATGTAACTTATCTAGCATATCTTCTAGGTATGGGATACCTATATTTAATTGTGATCTTGTTTATGGCTCTACTATCCACACACATACTCATGCGGCCATCCTTCTTGGGAACTAATAAAGCAGATACGACAGAAGGGCTCAAGGACTCACATACTAGCCCTTTGGATATTAGTTCCTCAACTTGTCTTTGAATCTCCATGATTTCCTTAGGATTCATCATATATGCTGGCTTGTTTAGAAGGATAGAACATGGAATGAGATTAATATGGTTTTGGATACCCTTTTAGGAGGCAAACCCATAGATATCTCCTCTGGAAACAAGTGATCGAATTGGTCAATTAGGGAAATGCCAATGGGGTGACTAAGCAAAGGAGTTTTTAGTTCCTCTTCAACACTCAAAATCCACTCCTTACAAGCATTAAACTCATGGTATGAGGCCTTTAAAAATAGCTCACTAAAGGTGAGTAATAAGTCAGAATGTTCAGGTTGCTTTTGAGGCTTGCTTTTGTGGAGCTGGGATGGGGATAGAGGAACCAAGGTAATCCTCTTCCCTGCTTTGGAAAAGGAGTAGGTATTCAAGAACCCATTATACCTTACTTTCTCATCATGTAACCAAGGCCTACCTAGTAAGATATGGCATGCATCCATGGAGATAACATCACACCATAACTCATCTTGGTAGTTCTTACCAATGGATAGGGAAATGAGGCACCGGGAGTTAACTTGCAATCCCTTGCTTTCATTTAACCATTGGAGTTATAAGGATGGGGGTGGGTCGTGCCTCGCAAGCCTAGTTTCTTAATCATGCTAAGAGAAACTACATTGGCACAACTCCCTCCATGTATGATCAAGGAACAAACTCTCTCTTGGACCGTGCAATGAGTATGAAATATGTTCTCCCTATGCTCATCTTTAATACCCTTCTGGCCACTAAGAACTCTTCTCAAAACCAACATCTCACCCTTATCTGCTTCCTCCTCTACCTCCTCTAGAGTTTCTCAAGGTTACCCTCAATATCCTCCTCATTTTGCTCCCCAATCTCTTGCTCTTCTTCAGCTTTCCATTCGGCTAGTGTGATCACCTTCTGGTTCGGCAGTCCGCAGCAAAGTGTCATAATCCTTGGCACTTAAAGCACCTTCTAGTACTCATTAGACTAGCATTGGGTCTGTTTGGAGGTGGTTGGTTCTTTTGTGGAGCTTGGGTTCTTTGTGGGAATGGTAGGGGAGGATTAGTGGGCTTGGGAGGTGGGTTAGAACTCCCCTTATTAATTGGTGGGTTCTGAGGTGGAGACTTACTAAACTCACGTTTAAAGGGCTGTCTGATCTTCCTTTGTTGCTCAACCTTGTGAGCAAGGACACATACCTCATCAAAGGTAGTAAACTATTAAAGTTCAACCACATTAGCATATTAAGCTCAAGTCATCCCAAGTATCTAACTATCATTTGTTCCTCAGGCTCTTGGACATCACACTTGATCATGACTTTTTCAAACGTACATGTATATTCTTCTATATTTAGATTATCTTGACAAAGTTTATGTAGCTAGGAGTAGCTATATTGAACGTAGGTGGGTGGAAGGAACCGTGACTTCAGCTTTGCCATAGGTTACTCCACCATAAGGAGACGTACTTCCTTAGCCTAAGGGCCACCAGCTTGACCTTTTTATCATCTGGAATGTCTTTATGCTCAAATACTCTCTTTACCGTATGTGTCCACTCAAGGAACTCGTCTGTATCTAACTTGCCTTCAAATTCTGGAATCTCATCTCTAAAATCATTAGAGTTGGCTTGAAATCTTAGCTCCATTCTTACCCTCCTTATTAGTTCATCCTCACTAAATGAACTTAAAGGGTTGCTAGCTTCTTCTACTTCTCCGTGACCAAACCAGGTTGGTTCTTTGTACACCTTTTGCTTATGTTTCATAAAGGTACCAAGCCATTTCCTTAAGTACTCATTTTGAGCCTAAAGTTCTTGGTTAGAATCCTTAAGTTGTTGATTGGAAATGAAAATTGCTTGACTATTCTTCAAAACAGCATCAAGCTTTTCTTTTAAACTCATGCTAGCACTCAAGATGTAATCAGCTAATAAAGAACTAAAATGGGGTTTGTGTTTGGATTGTGTTTAGTGAATGAATTTGGAAGTGTGGGGATGAATACGAGGGTGAGGAGAAACTCACCTTTGATATCAAAGTTGATGGATATCCTAATGAACTCAACTCACACGCAAAGGAATGCAAGTGACAAGCTAAGTACACAACGAACTTAACTTGAAATCAATGGAATCCGAAACTGAAATGGGGTTAGAAGATAGAGCAAAACTTAGTGCTTGGATACAGAAACACCACCACTTCTTCAAGCTTAAGACTGAACTTGAACACCACCTTAGTTGGCCTAAGTAAGGATATGCAAGCTAAGTATTTTCGGTTTCAAGGAGTAATGCTCTCTTTTCTCATTTAAGGGATATCAAAATCTGATTACAAAATGCTCTTTCGTAGCCCTTATACATAAGTAAGCAAGCTAGTCAAGTAAAGGGAGTGAGGTTTCTTCAAAGTTAGGAAACCCCCTAAACTAGCTTAATACACAACTTAGCCTATTCTCCTAAATTAGTAAACGATGAACCTGCTTAATCATTCTAATTATAACCCTTGAGCTTAGTTAACCTCATGATTAAGCCTAAACTCAATGTTAAATAAGTAATTAAGCAAGTATGCAACTGTTCATGTGTGAGAGAAAACGGGATGCCTTGTTCTCTTTGTGCTTTACGGCTAGCTAATCACATATTTCTGCCTTTCTCTTCTTGTTTCTCATTTGCTCTTTTTTTGGCTGACTTGAAAGGCTCATGATTCTATCTAAACTCCATTTAACTACCTAATCTTGCTGTTAGGACCAGATTGGATGGCTAGAAAGACTTTAACCACCAAATGTACCAATAAGCTACAACCGGTCAGATTGCAGGTTGTTTTTGCTCGCCACATATCCAATGAAAAAAGTGAGCATGATCTGTATTTTCTTACATGGATGGAAACCTCAGGATGTATCCTAACTCCTCTAAGTGGAAATGCAGGTTTATGAGTTCAATTGATGGTCCAAAACCTGGGAAAACCCAGACCGATCAGAACTGGGCTCTAGCCAGCATAGTTTCTAAAAATGACTTAGTTCTTCAACTTACACTTACCTTAACTTGAATTTCTATATTGGAGTAGGTAGACAACATGTTAGGGAACCATGATGTGTAAAAAATTAGGACTTAAACCTTATGGGGGCCTAAGTAATCAAGAACACAATACTGGGCTTGAAATCAGCTTTGAACCCTAATGCTTCTGTTTGTGTCCTTTGTGAAATGTGAGCTACCCTTTGGACTTTGGAGGCTGAATTGAGACTTACTAGACTTGTTTGAGCATCCTCATTGTCTTGGCTAGGTAAGACTCCATCAGGTTGCTATTTGTGTTTAATAGTCTCATACTGAATAATTTGTGAACTAGGAGTCATTTTGGTTGAAGCTCCCTTGATTCACTTTAAGCATGCACTACCACTCCTACATTAATGCTTTTGAATAATTAAATTGTTCAAGTGATTGGCTTAAGAGTCGTTCGCTCATTATGGCGATGAAAACAACATCCCGATTGCTTAAACAAGTAACTAGACTATTTGATAACCCCTTAATTGTTTTCAGTAGTGGTTAAAATGGGCTATCGAGATGGAAACAACACAATTTACGAATGAATATATTCGTTTTATGCTTAAAGGCGTGCATTGATAAGTATGTATGTGAACAAATGTGATATGGCAGGCATGTTGAGTTATGTGGTTAGTAATGACTGTTAGACCATTTGCTTGAAAGAATGCTCCTAAGCGAAACCAATTATAAGTAAGTTGCAGGCTTGTAAGCTTTTAAGACATGTTTTAATAACATTTCTATTGAAAAGTGAATGCTTATTTGGTTATTAACTCCTTTATAAGCATGTTTTGACAAGATGAATGGTTATATGCTTTTCAATGGTCAGATGACCTTATTAAGGCATTTTAGCCTTCTTGGGAATGAAAGCGCCATTATTATGATACAATGTGAATTTTGATGCAGAATGTGTTTATATTGAGATGCATCTAAAATGTGTTGGGCTAGAAGAATTGTGCCAAATGTTTAGATAAATGTTTAGGGAGTAAACCCGATACACAGGAACCCTAATTCGTAGGATCTCCCTTATGAGTATGAATATGAGAATCCGATGCCCCTCAAAATGATGTCGCACTTGCTATGTGATGAGGACTCCTCGTTCGAGAACGATGCTAGCACAAAAATTAGAAAAGTACACGTATTTTCGAAAAGATCTTTTAATAAATTCCAATGATTCTTCTAATGAACAATGATTATTTATAAATGCTTAATTTGATTGAAGTGATACCTTTATGCATTAATCCAATTTTCTTTCTAAAAGAACTCCACCTAACAGCTCTAATTGAACTCTGGGGTGCTATGTACTTATAATTCCTCGATGTTAAGTGTTTATGTGTGAACTGAATGCTCCACTGTTCTCTTTATCGGAAATTAGATCGCTATTGAGTTTGGTATGTCTGCTATGTGATGTTAAGCAATGAGCGTCACTCCTTAGCTACTAGAAACCTAGCTTACTTCAGTTAAGAACTCTTGTACATGAAATAGAAGGAGATTAGGAATATCTTTTGAATCTTGAAGGATTTTGAGGTAATAATGAATATGGGAGACCTTATGTAATTATTATGTGATATAAATATCAAAAGGTGTGTGATTGCTACTTAAAAATGTCATGTGCAATTATTTTGTTTTTCTCATGGTTAAGGATCACTCACTGAGCGTGTGGTAGCTCATCCCCTCTTTATTTCTCCTTTTTCCTAGGTTCCTAAAATGACAGGTAGAAGTCGGTTCATATAAGCTGAGGTGGGGTCCACTATGATGCTCTAGAAATAGAATTATATGTTTTGTACGTGAACTTAAGACTTCAGTAACATATTGGGATGTATTTTAAGTTCTTGGGTAGGTGCAAGCTAGTTATTTTTTGTTTTAGTTGAAATTAGTTATTTTTTAGGTGTAAACCCTAGTGCTTTGGATGTGTGATTCGTTGAGTTGTATCTTTTGTTTCTTCCTTTGTTATTGAACTTTATTATTTGGTATACTTCGGGCGTGTGGCCCATAGAGCTGTGGACTCTGGCGTGTAACCATTAAGCTTCTTTTAGTGTGCTTTTATGCTCCTATTTGACATAGGGACCTAATATAAGGCTTTAAGCGTGGGAAATGATCCGTTTTTAGGCGAAATTCTCCAGGATTTAAGAAAACATTAACGTCACTGCCACTAGGGGATAGAGTTATTACAGATGGTATCAAAGTAGGGTCCTGTAACCGCAGGCTACGACCTGAGTCTTGCATTTCATATAGCTACCTAGGAACGCATTTGGATGGTGTGATATATGCTGTGGTTTTGTGCGTAAATCTATTTTTGGTATGACTGTTAGTGTGTTTGATTAACTAAGTGCGACTTGAGTAAGCTGATTGAATAAATGTGCCATTTGTTAGAGTATAAGTTGAATGACTTGTATTCTCATGAATAAGTTAAGTGTCAGCTCAATCAATAATTGTTTTGTATATGCACCTTAGCGATTTAAATCGAAAGTTTAAAGAATGCTTGATTTGAACTTATATGATTGGAAAAATCTTAACTCTAAACTCATCCTTTGCCCCTAAGGTACGATTTGCTCCTTAGGCCCCGTAATAGAGTGAGCAAATGTACTCAATGGTTGGGAAAGAGAGGGCTAGAAGCAGTAAAACTATTTTTTCTTCTAAAAACCTAGAAACTTTGAAAGTTAAGGTCCTTCCTAAATACTGAGTTAAGGTTTTTCTTTCTATTAAAAGACCTTTCCAATTATCTGGTCAGGTCTTACTGTTGCATCTGAAGACTTGCATTTGCTTTACAATAATGTTTGATCTCGTTTCATGAGCATAAGTTTCTATATGTAACCGGATGTTTGGATTGCCTACATGTCAAAATGCATACGTTGCTCGATCATATTAATGATGAGTTGTTAATAAGTGATTAAAAGATTGATTTCCATGATTGAAAGTTCTTTTGGACGATACCCTTTCACGTAAATTCTTAATTGCTAAGGGAACTAAGTGAGATTTTTGTATCCATGCATGTCAATACAAGTAGTTGTGATGGGATCCTGTTGATTGTTGCATAAGTGTTATTCTGTGCCTTCTATATGCTTGTCAGTGATACATATATGTGCTCTCAATCTAGATTTGTTAATTGCATAGAGAGTCTTCCTTGCTTTCCAACATGTAACTACTGTTATTTACGAGTCAGCTAGGCATTATACTTACTGTGGTAAGGAACACTATTCTTATTATATGATTGATAGTGTCCTGGCTATATCAACTCCAACACACCTAGAGTAGAGATAAAAGGGAGAACCTGACCGACTTTGGAATTGTTATACCACATGCATCACCTCGTTATCTCCTAGGCTAATGATCCACACCTTTTGAACATCTTTTTATGCATTAGCACCACTTGTAGAAGCCAGAATGCCCCAAGGTAGTTTTCCTAGGAAATTCTAGAGTGGTGCTAACCTAGTCATTATGCTTGTTGCCATTACTATTTTACAATATCATGGTTATTGTACGTGGCTTCACCGTAATCTTAGGTACCTTGTGATTGGGACATTAAGCTATCGCTTTGCATATTGCAATACTATTTTTTGAACCAAGCATCAACATTTACATATATGTGTGCTTGTTTATAAGCATTTCGAGAAAAATACAAAAGTGCTAGGTGTTCTCATGGTCATAATGAAGCTATGTGAACAATCGAACCATAAAATATGATTGTCGATTGGACTAATCGAAGTATGTGACATGATGTGGCTTACCTGTACTAGGATATGTATTTTGGATAACCTAATTGGGATAAAAGAGGCCTAGATTTAAATCGATGAGCGTAGCATTCTATTTGTATATTTTCATGATTCAAAAGTGATCTGTTCTGAATGGAGACCCTAAGGTAGAACATTATGATAGCTAGGCTATAGTGGCATTATTTGATGCATGAACTTGGTATCAGATCTATCTTCAGCCGGGAACAACCTTACCACACCCTCTAACTAATTCATGTGCAAGTGATACATGGAAGCTTACCTAATATTGTTATGTGCCCTAATTACACCATTTTTCCAAGGTTGTTTATTCCCCTGCTAAATTAATAATTCCGCGTATTTTCCTTAGTAGTTTCATGCCATATGTCTATGAGATTGGTTGATGCGATATACTATTGAGTTGTTAATTTTCCTTGATGTCTTTGTGGCTTCAGATCTTGCTTGAAGTGTCCTGTGTTTAAGGTGATGCTATGTGATGCTGTATGACGTCTCTATTACTTTGCTGTGGAATTGAAACTCCTTGGTTTAACCTGGTTCTAAATTACTTCGATTACTTCGTGCTTTCGAATGAAACTATCTGCACATAGCCTTGATTTGTTATGGCCCAGTTGCTATACCTTTAGATGTCAACTCATAGATGCATACATATAGAGTTATTGGTCGTAATGCAAATACTGTTTGGGTAACGGAAGGTCTATGTTCCTTTTAAAATAAATTTAATATGGTTTTTCATGCCAACTCTTTTGCCCTCTTCTATATGATTTCCCCCGGCGTCTAAATAGAGTGAGTAGCCGCTCGAAAAGGATTGGCGCGGAAGAAGACGAGACACCATTTGTGTTTTTTTCTGATTTAAAAGATACAATTATTTATAACGCAAGTGAATTTTATTGTGAGTTGTATAGATTGTGTCATGTGTATGCACATCTTGGGTATGAATGAATTGTGAACCTCAGAATTTCTAGGACGAAATTCTTTTAAAGGGGGAATATTGTAATAACCATCATTTTTATTTTGATTGTAACTAACGAATTTGCCTAGCGATTTGATCGGCCATAATTTGTTATTGAAGAAAGTTGGGTTAATACTGTGTATTTGTTTAAGTGCCTAACCCTATTAAAAATGAAATTATTACTATTATTAGCTTTAAAATTTCATGACACATTTACAAGTGTAAAATAACACTTCATCGAACGGCAGACCAAGTATTAGGCTTAGCGCGTTTAATTGCGAGCAAGGAGTCTTAAGTTGAGTTGGGTATTAAACAACAACCAAACAAAAAGGCAAAAGAGCAAAAAGGGGGAGGGGGACGAAGCCCTTCTCGGGCTCGAACGGGGAGAACAAAGGGGGGATTCTGCAACCCCTCTGTGACCAATATCATGAGCAAGAGAGAGAGAGAGAGAGAGAGAGAGAGAGAGAGAGAGCTAGCGGTAGTCAGGCGGCAACGGCAGTACATCTGTGGGCCGGCTACGCTATGCTGGCCCCCTTCCGCGATAGATGACATCTATATTGGGAGAAAGAGATCTAAGGAGAGGTGACGGGGTTTGTCTCAGCAGCTCCTCCGTTGTTTGTAGACGGCGGTCCGGCAGTGGAGCGGTGACTAGCGGGTGGGGGAGCAAAGGAATGAACCTCTTTCCATGCATGCTAACCAAACCAAACCCTAAGTCGGGTCCTTAAGCTTGGAGCCGGGTGGATGATTCTCTAACTTCAACCTATTACTAATTTCGAACTGTTTGAATCTAGTCATTTGATTTTGGTTGGTTATGATAAGAATTGCATTCAGCATGTGTGTACCCAGAATTCAATTGAGAATTAAAAGTAGATATCGACTCATGATGGTATTAAGGCAAATTGATGAATGTGATTAAATGATTGTGAATTCAAGGTACCATTTGGGGTGGTGTTGTGATGAAGAAGACCGGCTTATGTGCGTGGATGGAGATGAATAATGATTAAGCACTCCTTGATTGTCATCTTATTTGTGTCTGCTTGGTTGGCGAGTCAATATATCGCCTTACCAAATCGTTAGCTTGCCAAACTACCATTTGAAAATTGTGGAAATATGAATGTTATCGAATAGCTTTGGATTGAGTCATATTCTGTTGAAAATCAAACTGAACATGGAAAGCGGCGAGATGGTTTAACAAAACAGTTCTGTAGAAGATCATTGTTGCGAATCGAATACTGGCCGCCCTATTCAGCCTCGCCTTCCTTTTATCGACTTATATATTGTGTGTATGCTTATGTTGTGAGCTGAGTTCTATGACAAATTGTTGCAATATTTTCTGTTCAAGGTTGTGATGGATATCCCAATGAACTCAACTTAGAAGCAAAGGAATGCAAGTGACAAGCTAAGTACACAACGAACTCAACTTGAACTCAATGGAATTCAAAACTGAAATGGGGTTAGAAGATAGAACTAAACTCAATGCTTGGATATAGAAACACCATAAAGCTCAAGCTTAGGGCCCTTAAACTTGAATTAAGATACAAAATCACCACTTAATCAAACTTAAGACTCAACTTGAACACCACCTTAGTTGGCCTAAGTAAGGACAAGCAAGCTAAGTATTTTCGATTTCAAGGAGCAATGCTCTCATTTCTCATTCAAGGGATATCAAAGTCTGATTACAAAATGATCTTTCCAGCCCTTTTACATAAGTAAGCAAGCTGGTCTAGTAAAGGAAGTGAGGTTTCTTCAAAGTTAGGAAACCTCATAAACTAGCTTAATACACGACTTAGCCTAATCTCCTAAATCGTAAAAGATAAACCTGCTTAATCATTCTAATTACAACCCTTGAGCTTAGTTAACCTCATGATTAAACCTAAACTCAATGTTAAATAAGTAATTAAGCAAGTATGCAGCTAGTCATGTGTAAGAGAAAAGGGGAAAGCTGCCATGTTCCCTTTGTACTTTACAGCTAGCCAATTAGATCATTTTTACCTTTCTCTTCTTTTTTCTGATTTGCTCTTCTTTTTCCTGACTTGAAAGGCTTGTAATTCTATCCAAACTCCCTTTGACTACCTAATCATGCTGCTAGGACCAGATTGGATGGCTGAAAGGACATCAATCACCAAATGCACTAAATAAGCTACAACTGGGCAAATTGCAGGTTGTTTTTGCTGGCGACATATCTCATGCAAAAAGTGAGCATGATCTATATTTTCTTGCATGGATGGAAGACTCCTCCAAGTGCAAATGCAAGTTTGTGACTTTATTTGATGGTCTAAAAGAACTAGGCTCTAGCCAGCACGGTTTCCAAAAATAACCTTGTTCTTGAACTTGCACCTAACTTGACTCGAATTTCTTGATCGGACCAGGTAGACAACATCTTGAGTAACCACGATATGCAAAAATTTAGGACTTAAATCTCGTGGAGGCCTAAGTGATTAAGAACACAATACCGGGCTTGAAATCAACTTTGACCCCAGATGCTTCTGGTTGTGTCCTTTGCAAAAATATTAGCTACCCTTTGGGCTTTGGAGGCTGAATTGAGACTTATTAGACTTATTTGAGCATCCTCGTTGTCTTGGATAGGTAGGACTCCATTATCCTCCCCTTGTTAAGAAGATTTGATCCTCAAATCTGCTAGGAAGGTAGGAGCTCAAATTTGCCACATTAAATGCGGTTGAAACTCCAAAGTCTCCTGGGAAATCAACCTTATATGCATTGTCATTTACCTTTTCTAGAACCTCAAATGGACCTTCAGCCCTTGGCATGAGCTTGTCCTTTCTTTTGGAAGGGAAACGTTCCTTCCTTAGGTGTATCCACACGAGGTCTCTAGGCTGAAATGCCTTCATTCTCCTATGCTTGTTAGCTTGGGCTTGATATGATGCAATGGTTTTCTCTATGTTGCCCTTAACTAACTCATGGAGCTTCGAAATCTCTTCCACTCTAGCTGCTGCATCTGCACTTGGCTTTTGGTCTAAAGGCCATGGAGTGAGATCAAGTGCACTAAGGGGATCAATTCCAAAGACCACCTAGAAAGGGGATAGACTAGTAGCCTTGCTAGGAGCCTTGTTGTAAGCAAACTCAACATGTGGCAAGAGCAAATCCTAGGCTTTGGCTTGAGGTTTAATCAAAGCTCTTAAAAGAGTTCCTAAGGTTCGATTAGTGACCTTAGTTTACCCATCAGTTTCAAGTGGTACTATACTTGAGTTGAGCACCAAGTTTCTGCCACAAGGTAATCTAAAACTAACCCAAGAACTTAGTATCCCTATCAGAAATAATGGACCTTGGAATACCATGTAATCTGGTTGCCTCTTTAAAGTATAACTCTGCGATGTGTGTAGCATCATTAGTCTTGTTGCATGATATGAAATGTGCCCTCTTAGAGAACCTATCCACCACTACAAATATGGAAGCCTTGCTCCTTTAGGTTTTAGGCAAAGCCAAAATGAAATCCAGGCTTGGACATCCACCCAAGGGAAAGTAAGAACCGGAAGGAGTGTGTATAAGCCGTGGAGAAGGGAATGACTTTTAGCAACTAGGCATGTACTACATCTCCTCAAGATGTCTTCAACATCTTTCTCTATTCGTGGTCAGTAATAGTATTCCCTTAACATAGTTAAGGTCTTGGACTCTCTACAATGGCTGACTAAAGAACCACCATGCACCTTTCTAATCAAAAGCTTATGGGTGCTACACTTGGGAATACACAAGCGTGTACCCTTAAACAAAAAGCCCTCTTGGACTAAGAAATCTCCTTTGGGGTGCTTTTGGCACACAGAAAACAATTCCCCAAAGTCTTCATCATCAGTGTATAAACATTTTAGATGCTCAAAACCAAGTATACAAGCATCTAACTGAAACAGGAGTAGATACCTTATTGATAATGCATCCGTACCTTGATTGAGTTTCCCAGATTTACGCTTGATTGTAAAGTAAAATGACTGGAGATACTCAACCCACTTGGTATGGCGTGAGTTTAACTTGTGTTGGCCTTGGATGTACTTCAAAGTCTCATGATCAGAATTAAAATAAACTCATTGGCCACAAGATAATGACTCCAGTGCTCAACACAATGCACTATCGCGTAAAACTCTTTATCATAGGTGGAATACTTTCATCTTGAATCACACAATTTCTCACTAAAGAAGGCCAAATGCTTACCTTCCTGAGTAAGAACACCACCTATACTAACACCAATTGCATCACATTCAACCTCAAAGACTTTCTCAAAGCATGACAAGGCAAGTACAGGTGCTTGAGTTGGTCACCTTTTTACTTCCTTAAAGGCCGATTGAGCCTTTGGGGGTCCATTCAAATGTTGTACCCTTAATCACCTCAGTCATGTGAGCCATAATGGTGTTCAAGTTTCATATAAACCTCCTGTAAAAGAAACCAAGGCCATGAAAACTTCGAACATCATGTATGCTTTGTGGGAGAGGCCAAGTCAGAACAGCCTCTAACTTGCTCTCAACAAGAAATAATATAACCTAAGAATGTCACCTTATGAGGGAAAAAGGTGCATTTCTTAAGGTTACCAAACAACTTCTCATGTTCAACAACAAGCATGATCTGAGTAAGGTGATCTTGATATTCTTGCTCGTTCTCTTAAGGTTACCAAACAACTTCTCACATTCAACAACAAGCATGATCTGAGTAAGGTGATCTTGATATTCTTGCTCATTCTTAGGGTAAATCAGGATATCATCGAAGTATACAACCATAAAATTCCAATATAAGGCCTGAATACTTTACTCATTAGCCTTAAAAATGTACTAGGAGCATTGAAAAGACAAAATGGCATACCTAGCCACTCATATAACCTCCTTTAGTCATGAATGGCATCTTCCATTCATCTCCTTCTCAGATTCTGATTTAGTAGTAACCACTTCGAAGATCAATCTTTGAAAACACATATGAGCCATGTAACTTATCTAGCATATCTTCAAATCTAGGTATGGGATACCTGTACTTGATGGTGATCTTGTTTATGGCTCCGCTTTTCGCACACATCTGCATACTACCATCCTTCTTGGGAACTAATAAAGCAGGTACGACACAAGGGCTCAAGGACTCACATTCTAGCCCTTTAGACATTAGTTCCTCAACTTGCCTTTGAATCTCCATGGTTTCCTTAGGATTCATCCTATATGCTAGCTTGTTTGGAAGGATAGAACTTGGAATGAGATCAATATGATTTTGGATATCCCTTTTAGGAGGCAAACCCGTAGGTATCTCCTTTGGAAATAAGTAACCGAATTGGTGGATTAGGGAAATGGCAATGGGGTGACTTGGTAAGGGAGTTTTTGGCTCCTCTTCAACACTCAAAATCCACTCCTTATAAGCATTAAATTCATGGTATTAGACATTTAAAAATGGCTCACTAAAGGTGAGTAACAAGTCAGAATGTTCATATCATTTTTGAGGCTTGCTTTTGTGGAGCTCGGATGGAGATAGAGGAACCAAGCTAATCTTCTTCCTACTTTGGAAATGGAGTAGGTATTTAGGAACCCATTATGCATTACCTTCCTGGCATACAACCAAGACTTACCTAGTAAGATATGGCATACATCCATGGGGATAACATCATACTATAACTTATCTTGGTAGTTCTAACCAATGGATAAGGAAATGAGGCACCGGGAGTTAACTTGTAATCCCTTACTTTGATTTAACCATTGGATGTTGTAAAGGTCATACCTTGCAAGCCTAGTTTCTTAATCATGCTAAGAGAAACTATATTGGCATAACTCCCTCCATCTATAATCAAGGAACAAAGACTCTCTTGGACCGTCCACTGAGTATGAAATATGTTCTCCCTTTGCTCATCTTTAGCACCCTTTTGGCCACTCAAAACTCTTCTAAAAACCAACATCTCACCCTCATCTGCTTTCCCCTCTACCTCCTCTAGAGTTTCCTCAAGGTTACCCTTAATATCCTTCTCATTTTGCTCTTCAATCTCTTGCTCTTCTATAGCTTTCCATTCGGCTAGTGTGATCACCTTCTGATTAGGGCAATCCGCAGCATTGTATCCTAATCCTTGGCACTTAAAGCACCTTCTAGTACTCATTGGACTAGGATTATGTCTGTTTGGAGGTGGTTGTCTCTTTTTTGAAGCTTGGGTTCTTTGTGGGAATGGTGGGGAAGGATTAATGGGCTTGGGAGGTGGCTTAGAACTCCCCTTATTAAAGGTGGGTTCTAAGGTGGAGGCTTACTAAACTCACGTTTAAAGAGCTGTTTGATCTTCCTTTGTTACTCAACCTAGTGAGCATGGACACATCCCTCATCAAAGGTAGTAAACTATTCAAGTTCAACCACATTAGCATACTTAGGCTCAAGTCGTCCCAAGTATCTAACTATCATTTGTTCCTCAGGCTGTTGGACATCACACTTGATCATGAGTTTTTCAAACTCACGTGTATATTCTTCTACATTTAGATTACCTTGAGTAAGGTTATGTAGCTAGGAGTAGCTATCTTGAACGTAGGTGGGAGGAAAGAACAGTGACTTGAGCTTTGCCTTCACCTTCTCCTATGTTCTAATCTTACTTTTCCTATTCCTTATCTTTTTGGCACATAGGTTAGTCCACCATAGGGAGACGTACTTCCTTAGCCTAAGGGCCACCAGCTTGACCTTTTTATCATCTGGAATGTCTTTATGCTTAAAGACTCTCTCTACCGTATGCATCCACTCAAGTAACTCATCTGGATCCAACTTGCCTCCAAATTCTAGAATCTTAACTCTAAAATCATTAGAGTTGGCTTGAAATCTTGGCTCCATTCTTACCCTCCTTATTAGTTCATCCTCACTAAATGAACTTAAAGGGTTGCTAGCTTCTTTTACTTCTCCGTGACCAAACTAGGCTGGTTCTTTATATACCTTTTGCTTATGTTTCATGAAAGTACCAAGCTATTTCCTTAAGTACTCATTTTAAGCCTTAAGTTCTTGGTTAGAATCCTTAAGTTATTGTTTGGAAATAAAAATTACTTGATTGTTCTTCAAAACAGCATCAAGCTTCTCTTTTACACTCATGCTAGCACTCAAGATGTAACCGGCTAGTATAGAATTAAAATGGGTGACCTATATATACATAAAATGTACTTCAAAGTCCTCTACCTCCTAAATGATATCAGAGCACTAATTTTTCACCCCATAGAACATCAAGATACTGAATCCATCCCGATACTTGTGTGCAAGTGTATCATCATCCTAGGGCTTAGATGTACAAGAGTTAGACTCAATCCCACTTAGCTGATACAACTACTTTATTGACATAATATCATTGGAAGCAAGCTTTCCCAGTAGCAATATTGCCTCAAAGGGTAACACCCAGTAGCACGTGCCTCAAAGGATAACGCCCAGTAGCGCATGCCTCAAAGGGATACTTGTCATTCCAAATTCTATTTCATTTTCTTTTCTTTCTTTATCCATAATGCACTTTTTTTCATTTTTTTTCAGATTAATTATGTCACAAGCTAGTGGAAGAATCATTCATAGAAACCTAAGATCTAAAAATAATGATGAAAGAATAAACAAGGACTGGATTACACAATCTATACTGAACAACTGGAGTTAGAATTAGGGCTTAGAATATCACATTTGAGGTTGAAGACCTATCATGCACATCCTATTTACATACAAGCTAATAAATAAAGCACATCGGATTCAAGCTAATCAAACGTAGTGCAAACATTCCCAAAAAACATTCCCAAAAATCAAAATCTTTTTGGATTTTTTAAAAATTTTCAAAAAAATAGGCACCTCACCCCCCACACTAAAACTTCACAATGTCCTCATTGTGGAAACTAAGGCGCTAAAAAGCAAGCATATCAGCTATAAAACCATAAAACCATTAATATATACAACTATAACACCACCAAAAATCAAAAACAAAACCAAAAACAAAACAAAACCACACACACATATTTACAAAAGCCAAGAAAAACGAAATCACAAAAGAAAGCCAAAATCGAAACTAAAACCAAAGCAAACACACATATTCACAAAAACTAAAACAAAAATCAAGGATCTACTTAATCCCAAACTAACGCAAAAAAAACTTAAAATAGGACAAAAGACAAAAGACAAGAAAGCAAAATGGAAGACCAAAACAAGGTCACTGAAACACCAAAAAGAGAACAAAAGGAAACTATTCAAACAAAAACCAAAACTTGCTAAACTAGACGAAACACAAAACCAAGAAAACAAAATACAAAATCAAAGAAACCAAACAAAGAAACTAAACATACACAAGAACAATCCTAGATATTCACAACTACTCACAATCCTAGATATCAATAACTAACAAATATTTACAAAATCATAACACAACTAAGGGTGATCATAGCCCACACGGCTCAACATTTCCCAAATTGCTCCTCAAGATTGATCACCCGTATATTCACAATCCTAATTATCTACAACTAAGTTCAAAAAAAAAATCAAAGAAATGGAAAAGAGAAGAAGGTTGGAACGATCATACCAGGTTGGATACAGGTTGTACCCAAACTATGAGGCTTATGGAGCATTAGCCACTCCATCACAACTCACAAGCAACTACTCAGATCAAAACCAACCAACGCTCTCAGTAGCTTATCAAACGATCGGGCACAATCCTCACAAAAATGAACATAGTTAGAAACATGAAGAAGGGCCCAAATAAGATGCATAAATTCAATGCAACTCAATGCTCTCTTGAGCTTATCAAAGCTCGCAGCCCAATCAGAAGAGAGATGTGTATATGTAAAATTAGATGCACCAGTCAATGGTTTAATGAAGATATGACTATATGAATGCATAAACCATCTAAGGTGATCTGATTCATCTAAATGAAATCTCACATCACCTCGAAAAGGGGAAGGGAGAGAACTAAAACAAGGCCAATCAAAGGAAATCTGACAATTAGAGCTTAAATGATGGCCTAAATTCAAGTCCTGCAGTTCAAAGAGGTCTTTGAGTCTATTTATGTCATTATCATCACGAATCTGATCTAAACAAGGAGTATCAAGCATTAATGTCTTAGATTCGACAAAAGCAGACTCGGGAGGGTCTAAAGATGAAAGAAGAAGGGAAAGGGGAGAATTACAATATTCAAGGAGGAGGTCAGCTTGGACAGGATCAATAGAAAATGATTCATATTCAGCACAGAAATCCTTATTCGAACTCATATCGACATCAAACCCACAAAACGATTCATATTCTATATGTAGAATGTTATCATCTAATTTAAATAGAAGGTCGAGAATGATGGAATTAAAAGAGAATGTTTCATATTCAATATGAAAACCCAAATCAAGACCTTCAGTAACATCAAACTCATATGAGAAAGATTCATATTCCGCACAAAGAATATCATCATCAAAGTCCAAAATAGTGGGTTCAGTTACCTCATCATGTAACTCCTGTGAAATATCTTTAGAATTATCTAAATCATGAGGCTCAACTTTAGGTGTGATGCTTATATCTAACTCATTAACAGTATCAGATTGTTCACCCATTCCAGTTCACGACAGTCATTCAGAGTGGTGGGTAGGTCCACATAAACTAAGGTATCTTCAGTGACATCTTTGAGTGAGCTAGTGCAGGGTGCAAGGTCTGTTGATAGAGATGTAGGAAGGTCAATTGCTTGATCTCGATTAGGCAAACACATCTTTTCATTCAAATCAGGCCTAGGAGAATAAGAGGGTTCAAAATCATCATAGAGACTAATGTCAAGTTTAGGAGATCCTAAACTAGAATCAATCTCACTAGAAGTCTCCCTATTTTTGTCAAAACATTGAGAATATTCAGCAATTCTCACTTTTATAGTCTCCATCATTTGTTCAGTCATATCGTTAATCTTCTTTTCAAAACTTGCACATGTAACATCAATACACTCGCGATAAGGACAAGTATAAGCATCATGATCAGGAAATTCACAATAATCGCATAACACATGAGGAATATAAGAGTTATATGAGTCATAGGAATTCATAAAGTGATCTGAAGGGTAAGAATTAGCATAAAAATCATACTCTCCATGAGTCGGGAATCTAAAAGTCTCATTAGCTTATTCAAACGCGTAGGTTTCCCAAGCTAATTTTTCAAAGAAATCCCAAACTTCATTTTGAGTTTTAGATAATAATTCCATTAAACCTCCAGGACAAAGTAATTCAATATAACTCCTTGACTCAATATTTAGACCCACAACATGACCTCACATATTCCTCATTTTTCAAAATTATGATTTAGATGAGCACGATAATTGTTAAGTTTTGAAAGATAACTCCAAAAAGGTTCGTGCTCATATTGCGGAAAATGAAAAACTGGCATTTCGAAAAAAAAAATTTTTTAAAAAGTTTTCAAAACTTTTCAATTTTTAGGGGTTTTCAATTTTTCAATTTTTTTGGGTTTTTTGGATTTTGAAATTTTTTTTTGTGGTTTTCAAGTTTTTCAAATGTTTTTGGATTTTAAGTTTTTCCATTTGTTTGTGATTTTTGAAGGTTTTCTAATTTTTTTTGGATTTTAGGCTTTTTCAATTTTTTTTTGGATTTTTGAATTTTTTGAAGAAACGAATAAACTAAATAACAATTGATACCAAAATAAAGAAAGTTGGAATCGATGCCAAAATAAAGTTCCCAAATGACCAAAACACATCATTTAAACAAATCACAACTAATAAACCAAATCACAACGAAATATGACCTAATCTCATGCC
This sequence comes from Carnegiea gigantea, assembly GCA_029747015.1. Lineage (NCBI taxonomy): Eukaryota > Viridiplantae > Streptophyta > Magnoliopsida > Caryophyllales > Cactaceae > Carnegiea > Carnegiea gigantea. Next base: position 134,359 of record JAKOGI010002161.1, read on the forward strand.
GTCGTCCCCGGCAACGGCGCCAAAAACCTGTTGGAAAAAATTGAGAGTTTAAATAAAAGTGCCGCAAGCGTACAGCTCTCGCTGTAGTACTTGAGGGTCGTCTACACAGGGACGAGGATGAGATTAAAGTCACTAAAGGGTGGATTAACTAACCACCCTAATGTGATCTACACTAAACCAAATTAAATCGTTCAAGGAAAACATAAGTGTTCAACTTAAGTTAAATGACTAAAACGAACTAAATCTAAGCATTCAACTAAATGTAAGCACACTAAGGAAACTATGCATTCAACACCATTCATCATTCAACGCTACCAAAATCAAAGAGTTAAACATTAACAAGGAAACATAAACGACTACTAAATCAAAGCAATGAACCTTATTATTATGAAACTACCAATACTGAGACAACCATTTGAAACCATCACCAATCCTAATTAAAGCCTTATCATCTCAACTAAGCAATTTGCATCAACTGTTCACTCACAATCATTAATTAATGCAAGCTAAACCTTGGCCTTTCAGGTTACTGGCATCACAACAGAGTCTAGTTACGGGTATGGGGGATTGGGAAAAAGCAAATTAAAGAAGTCGAACAACCCAAACAACATTCACCATCATCAGCTTTCAAGTTCCCAGTGGCAAAACGCGAGCAGTAGAACCACAAGACATTCAACATGAATTGAATCTAACTAGCTACATTACTGAGCAGCAGGCCTACAATTTAATCAAAACCCTAAGCTATGAAATCATCATCCATTATCATTCCTACGAAAATCTGGAATGAAGTTTAATCAAAACCAGAGCTGTAAACAACCGAGATTAACATGTCTAAACAGAATAAAGACTAAGCAGCAAGGGGGAAATCAAGCCAAAAACAGACCTGAAAATTGAGCAACAAGACCCAGACAGCAGACCACTCAGATTATTCAATGAAGGAGGAGCTTGAATTGAACTCCATGGTGAAGGGCAGAGAACCGAACACGACAGGGGAGGGAGAAATCGAAATTACTCGAATTAGCCCAAAAATTCTT